>CAVNYN010072512.1:356-15653 GCA_963692815.1 Nyctanthes arbor-tristis
CTGGATTCGAGCTACCAGAGGAGAGTCAGGAGACTAGGTCGCCTTATTTGAGGGAGGAAGCTTAGCTAGAGATTTCCTTTTCTCCCCCCCCCCCCACCCCCCTTATTATTATTATTATTATTTTTTTTTTTTATTTTTTATTTTTTTTTTTTGAAGAACTACAGGATAATGAAATTTGTTTCAACTTAACATATTCTATAATCTTATTGGCTCCTTCTTAAGAAGAGAAGTGCCTTTGTATGTTGTGTGGTTTCTCTGGATGGAAAGCAACTACACTAAACATAGAGGTATTTAAATGAATGCTAAAAGGGTTATTAGTAAGATTCTTTTTTCTGACACTGTAATTTGGGTTAAACCAGATGTAATTTGCTATAATTTGAATACAGATGGTGCTTTTACAGAGGATCTTCAAAGTTAGATTAATGGGATTCTTAAGATGGAAGCTTCGGAGGTCCCCCATGTTCAACTTGTTAACTCTATAAAATTTGGATTGTAATGGAGTAGTACTCAATATTTCTTCAGTGCTTATTGTTTTTATTTGTTAAGCTTGTTGATGTAATTAGGTGGGCATGGCCATATCTCCCTCTCTTGTAAATTGTAATTCCTTTTCTTTAATTAATATAAGGGCAGGAGAATCAATTTTTCTATCAAAAAACGGTTCTTCCACATATGAAGTGTCACACCCCCGTTATTTTACTATTTTTATTGATTTGTCTTTTTTAACAATGACAGAAGCTCTTAATTTATTAAAGAAACTGGTTAAAATACTAACAAGGGAAGAGACTTGCGATTTCAATAGTGCTTAAATTTCATGAAACTCATTCTGATACTTCTTTAAAATTTCTCTACTCTACTTAGCATTATATTAAAAGAATGGCTTACTAAATTCTCTTGTTTTGTGAAAATTACTTAAATCCATTTGATTGTATGACTCATGAATAGTTTTGTTTGTTTAAAGGATATACAAAAGTAAGCTTGTCAAGAGTGAATATAAAAGTAAGTATACACAATCAATTATATAAAACCATTTTTATTGATTACTAGCCGAACAAAGGTTTGGGGAGCCGCTACATGGAAAATGAGTCCCCCAATCTTACCAAAAATTTTCCTTATATCATTACATTATTTGCTACGTGTTTACCTTATTTTCATATATATCCATATATTTATTCTACCATCTCTACTTTCTTATTAGGATAGTATTACATTAGGATTAGATCAAGAACATGGGCTTGTCTTTCCAAATTTTGTCACAGTAGAGATGGGCATAAATGTATGCATAAAAGACATTGAATTCGTATATAGTTTCCAAGTACACGAGGAACAAAGGAGCTTCTTCATAATATGCCCAAATATCCATTTCAACCACATGCATTATCTTACTTTGGTTATGTGACATCCTCCACTTTTCGGTTTGATGCTCATAGACTTTTCAATGGATCATCTACAAAAGAGTAAAAAGAAACTAAATGAGTACAAAGTACCCCGTGAGTAACACAATATTTAGGTTATCACAAAGTTACAAAAATCATTTGGATGATGCACAACTGAAGTATTTTATTTGTCGAAATCTTGACTAGTTATGTTTATGAGTCAATTATCGATTTAGGTGTTTTGATTAGAGGTGCTCATCTCTAAATACTAGTTATTATGGCTCACAACACTTAGAAGTTCAAATTTTAATTTAATGGCATTATTCACTCAATCATATTTAAATCGTTATAGCAATAATTATATTGGTTTCGTTTTAAAATTGATTTTAAGTGATCGTCCAGAAGTGTCCAACCCGTGTACGGCTTACCTAACAATAACTACATCACTATGAGTCCATTATCCATTTTATGTTTTTGATTAGAGGCACGCATCTCTAAATATTCGTCAATACGACTCACAACATATTAAGAAATGCTCATGACTTGTCAGAATAACTTAGAAGTTTAAATTTTAATTTAATAATACTTTTCACTCAATCATATTCAAGTTGATATAATGATAATTATATCGATTTCATTTTAAAATTCATTTTAAGTAATTCTCATGTATATTCTATAAACATCTCACCACAAGATAAGAGACATTATTTGACGTGCATGTAGGAATTGAAATGTCACTTTTTTCCATGGCAGTTTTCGCTCAATCCTAAAGAGATCGAAATCATTATAACGATAAAGAAATCGAGATCGGAGTTAATTATCTATTTCAGGTGTTTGATTAGATGTGTTCATCTCTAAATACTCGTAAATACGACTCATAATACATTAAGAAATGCCTACACGACGCTCTTCCGATCTAGAAGTTCAAATTTTAATTTAATGACACTATTCACTCATTGATATTCAATCGCTTTAATGATATTATATTGCTGTTATTTTAAAATTTGTTTTAAGTGTTCGTCAAGAGGTGTTTAACCCCTAAACGGCTCACCATATAATAAGGGACATTTATTGACGTACATGTCGTACTTGAAAGGTCACTTTTGATTCACAACAGTCTTCACTAAATCTTAAATATATCGAAATCGTTATGAGCTTGTTATCCATTTTAGGTGTTTGATTAGATATGTTCCTCTCTAAATATTGGTCAATATGACTTACAACATATTAAAAAATGTTTATGACTTATCAATATAACTTAGAAGTTCAAATATTAATTTAACTCGTTATAATGATAATTATATTGATTTTTTTTAAAATTCATTTTAAGTGGTTGTCCATAGGCATCTAACCCGTGAATGAACTCGCCATATTATAAAAGACATTTTTTACATGTATGCAGGACTTGAAAAGTCACTTTTTAATTGCACCAATCATCGCTCAATACTAAAGATATCGAACTTGTTATGATGATAACGAAATCATTATGAGTTAATTATCCATCTTAATTGTTTGATTAGAGGTATGCATCTCTAAATACTAGTCAATACGACTGACAACATATTAAGAAATGCTCATGACTTGTCAGAATAATTTAGAAGTTCAAATTTTAATTTAATAACACTATTCACTCAATTATATTCAAGCCGTTATAATGATAATTATATCAGTTTTAATTTAAAATTCATTTTAAGTTGTCTACTAGAGGCATGCAACTTGTAGACGGCTCTCCATATAATAAGAGACATTCTTTGACGTATACGCAAGGGTTGAAAGGTACGTTTTTGTTCGTGAAAATCTTCACTGAATCTTGAAGATATCAAAATTGTTACAAAGATAACGAAATTGTTATGGGTTAATTATCTATTTTTAGTGTTTGATTAGACGTGTGCGTCTTTAAATACTAGTCAATACAATTTATATCATATTAAGAAATGCTGATGACTTATCAGAATAACTTGGAAGGTCAAATTTTAATCTAATGACACTATTAACTAAATCATATTCAAATCGTTCTAAGGATAATTATATCAGTTTCATTTTAAAATTCATTTTAAGTGGCCATTCAGAGGTGTCTAACTCGTGAATGGCTCACCAAATCATGATAGACTTTTTTTTTACATCCATACAGGACTTGAAAGGTCACTTGTTATTTGCAGTAGTTTTCACTCAATCCTCAATATATTAGAATGGTTATAACGATAACGAAATCATTATCAGTTAATTATTCATTTTAGGTGTTTGATTAGAGGCGTGCATCTCTAAATACTAGTAAATATGACTCACAACGTATTAAGAAATGCTTATAACTTGTCAAAACAACTTAGAAGTACATATTTTAATCTAATAATACTATTCACTCAATTATATTCAAATCATTATGACAATAACTATATTGGTTTTATTTTAAAATTCATTTTAGGTGGTCGTCCAAAGCCATCCAACCCATATATGACTCACTATATAATAAGAGAATTTTTTTGACTTGCATGCAAGACTTGAAAGTTTACTTTTTATTCATGGTAGTTTTCGCCTAATTCTAAAGATATTGAAATCGTGATAACGACACAGATATGAGTTAATTTTCTATTTTACGTGTTTGATTAGAAATGTGCATCTCTAAATACTTGTTAGTACGACTCACAACACATTGAAAAATGCTCATGACTTGTTAGAATCATGTAGAAGTTCAAATTTTAATGCAAATAACATTATTCACTCAATCATATTCAAATCGTTATACTGATAATCATGTTGGTTTCAGCTTAAAATTCATTTTCGGTGGTCTTCCAGAGGCATGCAACCTATAAACGGCTCTCCACATAATAGGATATATTTTTTTATGTGCATACAGGAGTTGAAATGTCAATTTTTATTCTCGGCAGTGTTCGTTCAATCCTAAAGATATCGAAATTATAATAATGATAACTAAATCGTTATGAGTCAATTATCTGTTGCGAGTTTTTGATTAGAGGTGTGCATCTCTACCTCGTAACTTGTCAAAAAAACTTAGAAGTTCAAATTTTAAGTTAATATCACTACTGGTTTAATCGTATTCAAATCGTTTTAACGATAATCATATCGGTTTCATTTTAAAATTCATTTTAAGTGGTCGTCCAGAGGTGTATAATCTATAAATGACTCACCATATAGTAATTGACGTGCATGCGGGACTTGAAATGTCACTTTTTTCATGGTAGTCTTCGCTAAATCCCAAAGATATCTAACGATAACAAAATTGTTATAAGCTAATTATCCATTTTAGGTGTTTGATTATAACTGTTCATCTTTAAATACTAGTCAAGGCGACTCACAACACATTAAAAAACTCCTATGACTTGTCAGAATAACTTACAAATTCAAATTTTAATTTAATGTCACTATTCACTCAATTATTTTCAAATCGTTATCATGATAAGTATATCGATTTCATTTTAAAATTCATTTTAAGTAATCATCCATAGGCATCCAACCTCGTAAATGACTTACCATATAATAAAAGACATATTTTTATATGTATACAGGACTTGTAAAGTCACTTTTTATTAGCTGCAATCGTCGCTCAATCTAAAGATAACGAAATCGTTATAATGATAACGAAATCTTTATAAGTTATCGGTTTCATTTTAAACTTCATTTTAAGTCATTGTAAAGAAGTGTATGACCTATGAACAACACTATATAATAAGAGATATTTTTTAATGTAGATACCGGACTTGAAAGGTCATTTTTTTCATGACGTTCTTCACTCAATCTTACGAAATCTTATATATATTAAAGTATGATAGTGGCCATATATAGATTTTTCGGCTAAAACCACTAATATATGCCTCTTATTTATTTATTTTATTTTAATAATATATACACACATTTCCTACTAATTAAGTTTTAAATTAAATCTCTGATATCTTATTTATATGCCTTTATTTTATACACATATATATAATATATATAATTATAATAATTTAGAAGTTTAAATTTTAATTTAATGACACTATTTACTCAATCACATTTAAATCGTTATAAGGATAATTATAACGGTTTCATTTTAAAATTCATTTTAAGTGGTCGTCTAGAGGTGTATGAATTGTGAACGGCTTACCAAAAAATACGAGAGATTTTTTTATGAGTATGTCGGACTAGAAAGGTTATTTTTTTCACGGCAGTTTTTGCTCAATCCTAAAGATGTCAAGATCGTTATGAGTTAATTATCTATTTTGGTGTTTGATTAGAGATGTACTACTTTAAATACTAGTCAATATGACTAACAACATATTAAAAAATGCTCATCACTTGTTAAAATAACTTAGAAGTTCATATTTTAATCTAGTGACAATATTCACTCAATCATATTCAAACTCTTAATATTCATCATAAATGGTCATCCAAAGGCGTCTAACTCTTGAACGGCTCACCATATAATAATAAATGTTTTTTTGACGTGCATAGAGGACGTTATAACAATAATAAAATTGTTGTGTGTTAATTACCCATTTTAAGTGTTTGATTAGAGGTTTGCATCTCTAAATACTTGTTAATAAAACTCACAACACATTAATAGACGTGTGCTCTTCCGATCTGTCAGAATAACTTAAAAGCTCAAATTTTAATTTAATAATACTATTTACTCAATCATATTCAAAGTGTTATAACGATAATTATATCAGCTTAATTTTAAAATTCATTTTAAGTGGTTGTCCAGAGGTGTATAAGTTGTGAACGGCTCACCATTTAATAAGTGACTTTTTTTAATGTGCATGTAGGAATTGAAAGGTCACTTTTTTGTGGCAGTCTTTATTCAATCCTAATTATATCAAAATCTTTATAAAGATAAAGAAATCGTTATGAGTTAATTATCCATTTTAAGTGTTTGGTCAGAGGTGTATATCTTTAAATAGTAGTTAATACGACTCACAACATATTAGCAAATGGTGATGACTTGTTAGAATAACTTAGAAGTTTATATTTTAATCTAATGACACTATTCACTCAATTATATTCAAATTCTTATAATGATAATTATATTGGCTTCATTTAAAAATTCAATTAAAGTGGTCGTCCAGATGCGTCCAACCCGTGAACGGTTCACCATGTAATAAGAGTCATCTTTTGACATGTATGCAGGAGCTGAAAGGTCACTTTTTATTCATGGCAGTCTTCACTTATTCCTAAAGAAATCAAAATCATTATAACGACAATGAAATTATTATGAGTTAATTATCTCTAAACACTAGTTAATACGACTCAGAATACATTAATAAATACGTGTGACTTGTCTATATAACTTAGATGTTAAAATATTAATTTAATAACACTTTTCACTAAACGATATCCAAATCATTATAATGATATTATATTGCTATCGTTTTAAAATTCATTTTAAATGGTCGTCCATAGTTGTTTAACCCGTAAATGGCTTACCATATGATTAGAGACATTTTTATACGTATATGTAGGACTTGAATCGTGACTTTTTATTCACAGTAGTCTTCGCTCAATCTTAAAAGGATCAAAATCGTTATAACGATAATGAAATTGTTTTGAGTTAATTATCCATTTTAGGTACTTGCTTAGCTGTGTTTATCTCTAAATACTAGTCAATACAACTGATTCACAACACATTAAGAAATGCCGATGACTAGTCAGAACAACTTAAAAGTTTAAATTTTAAGTTAATGACAATTTTCATTTAATGATATTCTAATTATTATAATGATAATTCTATCAGTTTCATTTTGAAATTCATTTTAAGTGGTCGTCGAGAGGCGTCCAACCCATGAACGGCTCACCATATAATAAAAGAATTTTTTATGTGGATGCAAGACTTGAAAAGTCACTCTGTATTCACGGTAGTCTACATGCAATCCCGAAGATATCGAAATCATTATAACGATAACGAAATCGTTATGAGTTAATTATCTATTTAAATGCTTGATTAAAGGTGTGCATCTCTAAATGCTAGACGACACATTAAGAAATGCTTATGACTTGCCAGAATAACTTAGAAATTCAAATTTCAATTAATGACATTATTCATTCAATTATATTCAAATCATTGTAATGATAATTATATTAGTTTCATTTTAAAATTTACTTTAAGTGATCGTCAAGATACGTCCAATTAATAACCAATTAATATACATATATTAATAACCAATTAATATACGTATATACATATATATATATATATAATAAAACATTAATGATAATTAATAACTAATGACTTTTTTGACAATTGAAAACAATGGTAGGGATAGAAGTGGAAAACAAATGTTTTACAGTCATCCCTCCCCTCTTAGGAGTGGTTTACCCGAAAAAAAATTAGGGAAACAACCAATTGAAGGAAATATTACTCACTCTTCCTTTTTTTTTTTAATTAGATTTCACTTTCAATCCTTAAACATCAATGGTTCCCTCTCACCCAAGGTGAGATGAAAAGGGGTATACAATCAGATAAAAAAGAATTCAAAACTGAAGTACAAGCAAAAGTAGCAAGGTTGTGAGCTATTCGATTCCTATACCTAGGAATGTAACAGTACGTACCACAATTACTACTAACAAGTAGGTTCCTAACCTCAGTAATAAAAGGCGCCACCGGGTCTAATGGTTCATCTTTTAATAAATAGTGCGCCACTAGAAGTGCATCAGTCTCCACCATTGGCACAACCCACCATTTCTCTTACGCGAACCTGAATCCACACCTTATTGCCCATGTCTCTGCCATGATAGAATCAACTACTCCTCTACGTCGGCATGCAAAGGCCTCTAGGATATGACAGTTCACATCCCTAAACCAACCACCCAAACCAACCCAGCCTTCTCTCACCCTGAGCGCTGCATCTGTTGTTAGAACAAAACCCTCCTCATGCCGATTTGGATTCTTCTAGATGCTAATTTCTTGCTGGAATACTCACAATTCTCTACGCTCACTATAAACCTTGACTTTGTAAAATTTTCCAACTGGATCAGAATGGTGTCCTTGACGTATGAGGCTCTTTGTGCCTTCATTCTGAAATTGGTTACGTACCCTCCAGATAGTCTAGCCACCCATATATAGAATCTCAAAGATTGCCATTGAAACCATACCTCGAACACTCCAAAAAAAATCACCAAAAGATAACTCATCCCCATGTATCCGCTGTGACTTGATAGATTCCCAGCAATCAAGCTTCTTCCACAATTCTGTAACCCAACTACATTGTAAAAAAACATGTATATCTGTCTCATATACACCGTATCGTGGACATCGCAGGTTTGTTTCCAGTTTATGATTCCGCAAATTAAAATTAATAGATAGTGCCTCTCTCATCATTCTCAAGATAAAATGCTTAACTCGAGGAAACACATTGAGCTACCAAACCTTATCCCACTCTCTCTGGCCGAGAGCTTCCAGATCGGAAGAGCGTCGTTTGAGCCCCGACATTCCGAAGATGATAGCCACTCTTAATGGAATATTCTCCATTATTTGTGTGGTGCCAAATAAGACAATCCCTATGCCCTCTATTACCAATATGTATAGCTGCAATGTGATGCTGGTCCACAGCCCAAAATGTGTCCTCAATCCTACGTCCTTTTTGCCATCTTCTCTAATTAAATCCTGCACCAAGTTGACCCCATCAATTCTTCTCGTGTACGGATGTATAGATGGATTCCTAGGCACCTACTTATCTGCCCAGATATTGATTCTACTACCATCCGATCTCCGCCACCTAGCCCGGTCTACAATAATATTTCTCCTCCATAACAAGCTCTGTTGTAGATAAGAGCTTCCTTGCCTTTCACTTGCCGAGAAAATATCAGAATTTGGGAAGTATTTGTCTTTCAAGAGCTGTCCTGTGATAGAGGTAGGTGTTTGATAGTCTCTACACCTGTTTTGCTAACAAGCTCTGATTAAAACACTGCATATCTTTAAAGCCCATACCTTTTTCCTTCTTTAACCGACACATCATTTACCCAAGTCAATTTCTTCTCATCACCTTTCGCACCCCACCAGAATCTCGAGATGAGACTCTTTACCTCAGAACATAGCTGATTTGGAATACGAAAATGCCCTATTATATATGTAGGAATGGCTTGCAAAACTGCCTTGATCATGACCTCCCTGCCTGCACTAGAAAAGAAGTTCAGTTTCCACGATTGGATTCTCTCCTAGATTTTCTCTTTAACACTAGCAAAGGTCACCCTCTTGTTTTTTCCCACCATAGACGGTAACCCCAGACACTTATAGTGTTGGCAAATTACATCAATCCCCAACAAATCCGCCAACACCCTTCGATGCTCTTGTCTAACATTTGGGCTAAAGAAGATTGTTGTCTTTTCCATGTTCACCTGTTGTCCAGAAGCCCTGCCATATGTTTCAAGAATATCCAAAATACACATCATATCCTGAGAATTTGCATGGGTGAAGAGAATAGGTCATCCGCGAAGAATAGATGACTAATAGTTGGCCCATTCTAAAAACATCGCATTTCCCTAAGTTGCTCTAGCTCTTCAGCCCTAGAAATTAAGGAGGAGAAACCTTTAACACATATGATAAACAAATACGGCGAGAGGGGGCAGCCCTGTCTCAAGCCCCTCTCTGGTCGAGCCTGTCCTTGGTAGTCTCCATTAATAATGAAGGTACACTCCAAAGTTGAGATACAGTCATGGACAACCCGTATCCAGCGTGAAGGAAACCCCATCTTTTCCATTACTGCTGTGACAAAGCCCCATTGCACTCGGTCATAGGCCTTGCTCATATCCAATTTGATAGCAAGAAGCCTTTGTTTCCATTGTTTCGTTGGCCCATCGAGTGCAAAACCTCAAAGGCAGCAATGGCATTGTCTATGATAATTCTACCAGGTACAAAAGCACTTTGAGTGCTTGAAATTAAAAGAGACAAAACCTGTTTAAGCCTATTAGCCAAACACTTAGCAACAATTTTGTATAATACATTAAATAGTGCAATAGGCCTATACTCAGAAACTAGTTCATGGGAGATTTTTTTGGGGATCAATACAATCGTGGTCTTATTCACAGAAGCAATAGAACAATCACCATTTAGAACATAAAGGCAAGTAGAAGAGACATAAGCTTTCAATTCCTTCCCGTGTGTCTGATAGAATTATGCATGGAACCCATCAACTCGTGGAGCTTTACATGGTCCCATGCCAAATAATGCTGAAGTAAACTCCTCCATTGTGAATGGAATCGTCAACTTTTGGGCATCCTCTCCGGATAGAGAAGCCGTAATCCCAGTTGTCCTCTTCTCAAAATCATCCACCGATGGATCACAACTAGTAAAAAGAGTCTTAAAGAACCCATCAATATGTGACACAAGTTGTTCCTCATCTTCACTCCACTCCCCGTCCTCTCCTTTGAGCCTAGAGATACTATTTTTCTGTTTTCTCTCAGAGGCTCTTGCAGGAAAAAACCTCGTGTTATTATCTCCGTCTTTGAGCCAATCTGCCCTAGCCCTCTGCCTCCAATGACTTTCCTTCCTCCTATATAACTTTTCAACCTTTCCCTCCAACTCTCGTACTTCCTGCATGTATTTACCTGGGTTTGAGGCACTTAGGAGCTGGTTCCTATGCTTATCGATCTCTGCAATCCGTTTGTCAACCCCCTGAACCGTACCTCTCCCCAATCCTTCAAAACTTCACTACAAACCTTCAGATTATGATTAATATCACTGTAGGGATCCTCTTGCTGCCTGTTGCTTTCCCATGCTGCTAGCAACCAATCCAAAATGTCACCATACCCATCTTCTCGAGCCTAATATGGCTCATAGCGAAAATGCTTTCATTTGCTATTACCTTGACGTCCAAACCCTTTCTTTGTCGGCTCAATACTCAATAAAATAGGTCTATGATCGGATCGAGAATACAGTAAATTTTCCACTACTGCCCCCAGATACCAATCCCTCCATTGCTCACTACACACAACTCGATCCAGTTGAGCTTGGATATTCGCCGTCCCCCTTCTGCCATTGTTCCATGTCATTGCCGGCCCTTTAAAACCCAAATCATTTAGGCCACACTCAGCCAAGACATCCTGGTAGCTTTCCATCGCTTTGGGTGGCCTCAACTCACTACCAACCCTCTCATGCATATACAATGTTTCGTTGAAATCCCAAAAATAGACCCATGGCTGGTCCACCCAGTTCCACAGTCACCGGATAAGGCGCCATGATAGATCATGCTCAACAAGTTTTGGGTTCCCATAAAAGCCCATTGCCCTCCACTGCAATCCATTTCCCAAGGTAATACTGACATCATATTCATCCAAAGATATACACAGTGGAATTTTGAAGCATTCCCTCGGGGTTTAAATTTGGATCCAAAGCGCTTAATTCTCAAAAGTAAGTATGAACACACGCGTGCACACACACAAATTAGTTTCAGAATGAATAATGATTAAATTAAATTTTCTGTTCTTCTCTCTCACTGATCTTGCATGCGATTGATTTTCAGATTTCTATTACAATATTTCTTCCATTCTGATCAGGCCCCATTTCAGAGTAATATCATTATTTAAACTTAAAGAGTGTTTTCTGTTTCATCGCAAGATTACAGGCAAGAAAAGCAGCCGTAAAAGGTCGAGATCTCAGCTTCCCATTGCGTCTCTACGGAACAAATCACGGTAGAAATTCTACTATGTCTACCTATTAAAGCAATCGTAATGTGTAAGTGTAGTTGCAAAACCTGGCGCCATTGATTTCAAGCACTTACTTTATTGAGCTTCACTATACACACGCAAATCCTTGCATCCTTGTCGCTAATTACCAACCCCAAATTTCCCAATTTTCAAGACTGCTATACTTGATCGAGCCGTCCAATTTGAAGAATACTACCGGTGGTTGTTGCATTGCGACTGATCGATCAATTTGTGCAACCAATCAACATGAAGCTCGATGCAAAATTGAAGATGTCTTTGCCTGATCAGTTTTGCGATTATACGAGATCACTAATTAGTACTAAGAAGTAGCCTACCATCAAGTTAAAATTAAAATACAGGTATCGGTATACTATAGTGAATTCATGTAACGGTTCCTTTGTTTGCAAGGAGACTCAAGTACCTTTATGGTATTCAATCCAATTACAAATGAGTACATACAAATTCCTTGCATCGACTGTTTTAATTTTCTTGGTGGGAGTGGATTCGGATACTGCCTGATATCTAAGCAATATAAGGTAATTCGATTGTTAAAATCATTACCCAGACATACATATCCTTGGGACCAACTCCGGGAGAAGGGCTGCCAATACTCAGCCTGCCTACTATTTTAACGTCATAGACTCTCCCGTCTATTTCAATGGCTTCATTTATTGGGTCTATCAAGGCCTTTACGGGGTGAAAAGTATGTTGTCTTTTGAGTTTGATATCGAGTGCTTTAGATTACTTCCACAACCTCCGATTCTTCCTTGCATAAGTAGGCTTAGCATCGCAATAGTTGGAGGTTGTCCAAGTTTGTGTGCTTATTTAGGTGTTGAGATCGAAATTTGGGTTCTAAAGAATTGTGGGGGAGACCAAGATTCTTGGTCCAAGTTGATCTCTATCAATACCGATAATCCAATATTGAGTAATTTGGATATATACTCTTTCCAGTTCACAAGTTGCTCGTAGTGTGAGGCTTTTCTTTTATTCCATTATGGCTTTGATAATCAGATAATCCTTTATGGTTCTTAAAGCCAAGAATGGAAAAGGGCTTGGAATTCATCGGAACAAATTCAGAGCAAGAGTAATGTTTTATACTCCACGTCTTATCTCGCTCAAGGATGCAGTGCCTGGAGCCAATGTCATGTCAATGTAAGATTCTGCTTCTTCTTAACATCATTTAAGGATTCATTATATATTTTGCAGGGCCATGCCTGACATTTTAGGAGCCCTAAGCGAATTTTTTATTAGCGGCCTTCTAATCATATATAATACTAAAATTATATAAAATAAATATCGTATATACAAATTTATCTAAAACCATTAAAAAACTTTTACGTAATGAACATCAAATATTTATTTATTTTTGAAACTAAAACCACAAGGTCACAATAGATATTTCAAATTTCTTTGTTCTTTTACCATTGAAGGAAACGGAATTAGTTTCAGAGAATAAGGGTTTACTTTGAATTGAATTATTGAATGAATATTGTAAGTAGATATGCAAAGAAACTAGGATTTGAGCCTTACTAAACTTTTTTTTTAAAAAAGAAAATTTAAATGGACCTTCTCTTCATCTTTAAGGGGCCCTAGGCAACCGCCTAGAAGGCCTAGCCTCATGCACGCTACTGATATTTTGTTTTTCATTTGTCTATAGTCATTGATGTTGCCACCTAATGTTTATGAAACAGATCAACTGGCTTTAAACGGCCTGAGGAGACCGGATCTCCTTTTCTGAGGGAGGAACCATAGTGGGCTGGAGCCAACATTCCTTTTTTTCTTTATCTTCCATTTTTTTCCCGTATTTCTTATTTTTATTTTATTTTTTTGGGAAAGCCAAATAATTCAAGTTGTCTCTTAATTCTCAAGAAGTCTTCTTTAAAACTGTTTATTGTTTAGAGGAAATTAGATAATATACCTTTTCTTAACAGGGTTTTGAAATATACCTCCAATCCTAAAAATTATTGTAAATTTACACTTTCAATTATAAAAACACCCTTATTATTTTTTTTTCTTTTTTTTATTATTTAAATAAAAAATTATGTTATTGTTATTAATTTATTAATATAATTTTTTAATTTATTAAAATTACTCCTTATTTAATCCTATAATCACTTCAACACTAATTATTAACCATTTTCATTTTTCATCTCACCATCTTCTCCTTGGCTGCCGCCCACTACCTTTATCACCGCTTGTCATTCTACCTATCACCGCTAACCTTCCCAGCCACCGCCCGCCACCCGTTGTTCATTGGAGAATCAGATCCTGCCACTCGCCACCTTTCACCTGTCGTCGCTGACACTCCATTCCCTTACGAACACCGCCCTTGTAGCAAACGACAATAGCAGCAGCCGGCAGCAGTTGCTGCTGCTTGCAGCAGACTCAGCTGCAATAGCAGCGGCTGTGGCAGCAACGTCTACCATTGCTGGTGCCCACTATTGCCACAGCTGGAAGATCTTAAGAACGCCTTCTTATTATTATTTTTTTGAAGAAATTTCTTCCTTTTCCGCTGTGCCACAGCCAGAAGATCAAAAAACGCCTTTCTTTTTTTCCTTTTTTTTTAAATTTCTTCCTTTTCGTTTTTTTTTTTTTCATTTTGTTCAGATTTTGCCTTTTTTTAAAATTTCCTATAAAATAATATCGGTTGAGTTTTTAGATGTTTATATTTATGTGCTCACACTATTTTATGATTTTATGTTGTGTTAACATAATACTTTTTTGAATCGTTACTGTCCTTTTTTTTTTGGTGTTCAACATGAATTCGATTTTTTGGTACCAATGTGTTTCTTATGTTTTTTTCAATGTTAATCGTTTGATGTTCTTTGTGTTTTTTAATGATTGTTACCATTCTTTTTCCTTTCTATTTTCGCATTACTTTTTTGTGATTGTCATCATTCTTTTTTTCCTTTTTTCTGCTGTTATCATTATTATTTTTTTGTTACCATTCTTTTTGTTTTTATTTTCTCATGACTTTTTGAGTTGTTGCTATTTTTTCAATGAGCTTTGGTAGGTTGGTTTGTTACCAAATTAGATTGCTTCGTTACCAAGTTTTTTCTATGTTGCGATATGTTACGGTTTTTCTTTTTGGAGTTTTTATTACTAGTAATAAATTTCTTTTTCATGTTAGGATGTGCTATGTTTTTTTTTATTTACTAGTAACAATTTTTTTTCCATGTTACCAAGGGTCGTGGTTTTATTTTTTTTAAAGGGTTTTTAGTACTAGGTTTTTTAATGCTTTAGTGGCGGTGGCAGCGGCGACAACGGTTGTGACACGACAATGGTTTTG
>CAVNYN010072692.1:0-22319 GCA_963692815.1 Nyctanthes arbor-tristis
CGCATATTGACAAAGTTCAAAATTACACGCACTGGAACCTTAATAACCGGTTTACATAAAATTTAACAGCATTACGATTCCGGTTCAGATACCTGAAGGTATACCATTTGAGTGTATCCATTAAATACAGAAGTCTCAAAGTTTGATAAACCAAGCCTCCGAAATAGGCCATATCGACCATCTTCAACAATAGGACTAGAGGCACGAGCTGGATCATATCTCGTCTGATGAGTCAGTGAAGGACCAGCCACTGGGGGTAGCTCCCAATAAACATCTAGTACTGATTCTACAAATCTACCGTTCTGAAAATGTTCTGAGTAAGATGTTGCCTTGTTACTGTGGTTAAAATTATCACGCATATAGCCTCTGACTCCCCACCATGCGTCTCCAGGCCCACACAACTCTTCTATATCAACCGCTTTATCCCAGAATTTCTTCCTTCTATATCTTATCCGAGCTTCATCACTATCTTTGAAACAGCTATGGCCGCCTCCTGGAATACAATTGAGTGATAAACCAATTTGCTTCACATCTACTAATGCATTATCTCATTGATATGATGTTAATTTACTTTAGGGAGAGAAACACAGAATTCCCTAAATTAGTTAACCAGAGAATACATCCTTATCACCTTCCCAAAATGGAAAGTGTGTAACCTTCACAAATTATTCACCATGGTCCACGGCTCTGATAAACAATCTTCAACCAAAATAATTTGCTGACAGCATGATTAGGTTTCATAAAATTCCATGAAGTCTCAAATGTCAACATATACTCGTCTTTAAAAACACAACATGCTTGCCAAACAAGTTGGATGTGCCACACAACCTCGATCATAGTTTACATATGATATTGTGCTTTTTTTAAAAAAATGAGATGAAGAGTGCACTAGATGGTATTATGAGATTTGTATCCAAATATGTAAATGGAAATTTGCTAAGGGGTAGTGAACACATAAATGTGAAGACACAACTGTGCTTCATTAATTGGTAAAGGACTCCAAAACAATTCAACGGGTAGCCATAATTTGTTTTGTTGTTCCAACATCCTCCTTTAATCATAATTTACCAAAATTCCCAATGCTCCACAGCAATCATGCTACAGTTCAACCTCCATATCATCTAAAATTTCCTCATCACAGAATTTGCTACAGTTCAACCTCCATATCATCTAAAATTTCCTCATCACACTATTCCTCCCGGCTCGTTTTGTTATCCAACAACAAAGTCCTGACCACCCACTTTTTGGCAAAAAGATTCTTCGAGGAGCCACTGAAAGACTTGATTTCATCCCAATTGAAATTACAGGTGTCCTCTGTTTCCCAGGTGTCCTCTGTTTCCCAAAATATCATATTATATCAGCCTGTCACTCAAAAACAGCAAACATTAGAGTATCATATCATCCAATAAAAACTAGGATCCCTCTCCACTTGACTCCCCAAAATCTCCAACATTTGAACTTCGCCTGAGATATTCTCTCCAGATTGGAGAAATATCTTCGTCGACCTCTATCAAGCGTTGGATACTTACTATGCATTTCCAATAAATACAATAACTCTACTACTTTTGCTTCTCAAAAACTCAAATAGTGGTCATATCTGAACTGTAATCTGGAAACCAGAGTGTCCATAGTTTCCATGGATCATGAAAAAATAAAGGCTAAAAGTTACAAATTCAAAAACCTGAAGTAAACATTTGGCCCTAATAAAGAGACTAAGTTTGAAATGGATGTGGATTGAGATCAAGTAAAAATCAATTTTGCAGTGTAGATGCTTTTGAACTTCATCCCTCAGTGGTAATTAATCTGATAGCATGATCTTCCAATAAAATGACCACATGAAATCGAACAGAATTTCCTTAATTCAAATATTAACCAGAAGAATTTCTATGTCTCTATAGAACCATGGATATGAATGGAAACAAAGCATTCCTACATATATATATATATATATATATGAACGAATAAAAATCGAGGCACAAAGAGGTCCAGATAATAGTTGGTAAAAGGAAAATGAATGGAAACAAACCTCTTATATAAAATTGATCGCATATTTGGCGGAAAGAGTAATGGTCCCCAGTTCCAGTATCATAGTTATCCTCGAACACAAGATGCTTGAACCCAGCTTTAAGTGCTTGTTTTAATCTAACCATTAAAGTGTGGATCAAGACAAAAATAACATTTGGAAATTTTAGACAACCGGCAAGCAAAAAAATACATAAAATGCCAAGTAATAATCTGACATGCATTCTATAACTGTCAAATTGGTCAGGGGAGGATGACTAATTTTGTATGTTGAAAAACATAATTACCTTTTAAGTTCGTTCTGATGGTCATCAAAGAAGACAAGAACCCGACTGCGATCAGTAATCCCATGTTTCTTCATCACTCTCTCCCAATCCATGCTTCCAAAATCCACAAAGTCCTTTCCAGCAAAGTATGTACAGTTGCTGTCAACATAAGCAGGTCCCTTCTTAAGGTACTTTTCGGGATGGCGAGGTGAAAGTGACACTATTGGCGTATCTGGCATTGCTTGCCGTAAAACCCATGTAGAATGCCCCTTGAAAGCACCACTTTCAACCATCAAGTCTGGCTTTAGCCACCGTGTGATAAACCAAAGCCCAAAGCTATGGTCGAAACCCATCCCATACATATTGTTCCTAATGGGACGAGTCTCATAGATTGGCACAAACTCCTCAAGTCCTTTGAGCAAGTCCTTGTTTGTCCATTCCACAGTTTTTCCATGTTTCGATCTGCCTTTTGACAAGGATAATAATTAAATTGGCATAGAATATAAGAAACTGCCTATGTCTAATTGAGGCACTCAGTAAGTATCAACAAAATATAAACGTCTGAGAAACACCATGTAGTTGCAGTTAATTGACATTCATAACTTGATGATGCTGAAAACTAGGACAAAAGCCATTTGGCGTTTCATCAGCAGCATTATAATTATAATTAGATGCAATAGTGTACTACACTTCCAAATTTTGAGTATTTCCTTGCGCGAGCACTATGCTTCCTACTTCATTTCAACCGTTACGGGCTAGTATAACTTCAGGAAATTGGCATGCAAATATGTTAACAGACAAAAATCTTTAGCTAAGATAGATTTTGATCTTCCAATTTTCTAGAAACTAAATGGTCAATATAATTATGACTACAATTAGCATATGAAATTTAACATTCAGTCTCTGATCCAAGATCTGAATGAGCTGAGAGCAAGCAGGCACAAATCAATCATAACTCAATTTATTTTTCAAAAAGTTTCTTCGAGGGACTTACACCGGGGGACGCCGAGGGTCCCGAAGTCCGATTCGAGCCCGTCAAACCCGAAGAATCGCAACCTCGAGATGTGATCGGAGGAGGATGCCGAGATGCAGACCAGATCTCGGGAGTGAATCACAAAAGAGATATAATGATGATAACAAGACCGAAAATCAGAACGGGCCAGAGGTAACCCGTTCGGGTCAAATAATTTGTGACCCTCATTGCCATGGATATGTTCTTCCGCGTCTTGGACTCGTCCTCTGTTTCCACGTTGGCATCGTCATCGGCAGCACCAGCGTCGTCAGAGAGCAGCGCCGGTCGCCGCGTCGATAGGGCTCTCTCCAGCATCTTCTTAGTTGTCGTCATTTTTCGCAGTGTGTGAACCGTTCGCCGAAATGCTGTTGAGGACACTCCCAGTAGAGCAAGTAAAGTGGAGTAACTTCTCGTATATTTGCACTTTGAGTCCTTTACTTGTGCATGGATTTCGTTTCACTCCCTAAAATGTGACCAGTAGACCGTGGAATTCGACCATAAGATCAGGAGAGGTAGATAACTTGTGAAAATGATTGAATCTTTAGAGATGAAAACGAATCTTTATACTTTTTTGTATTTGTGGGAGAGAAAATCTCCTTCAAGGTCGATGATAATAATTTACAAATGAGAATACCATTTTTCTTTTATTTTGTGCAATGAAAAGAGATGGTATGGTTTGAGGGGAAGTCATTGTTACATTGTGTTCGACAGAAGAAGCTAAGAGATCGGAAGAAAAGAACATTTTACAAACTAATAGATGGCAATTTATGTTTACTAGCCTGATGCAGGAGATTAACAAAGGAATCATGAGTTCAGAACATTTATATATTGCTTCCATTATTTTATTTGTTTTATTCAGTTAATTACTTTATTTGAGAACACGTTTTATGCTTTTAATTTTGCACTTTAGTTTATTAGTTGGTTAATTAAAGGAAAACGTTGCCGATACCTTTTTATTCTTATTTGTACTTTTTTTCTAGCTTTGGGGGATATTCCAGAATATAGAGAAACTTGTTTTGCTGTGAATTTTGTTCATTCTCTCCTTCTTCTTCAGGAGCTCAACGAAGCCGCGTGAATCATTTTCATTTTTCCTTTGGCTCCTACGCCAAATTGGTATCAGAGCCCGTGGTTTCTCCTCGGGTTGTGTTGGCTAACGTTGGAGATGGAAGTCACCATACCGGAAACGATGATCCGGGTCTGAGATCTTTGGGGGCGGCTATTCATGACGTCGAACAGAAGATTACCTAGAGATTTGAAGCTAAATTTGATGCCCTCGCACAAGAAATTCGTGGGTTAATTATACACCATCAAGGAGTAGGTGCTTCACATACTCATCGGACTGGAATTCTTGGTGTTCCCATGACTCCACCGGTAGTGACCCACGAACAAAGATATATGCAGCAGCGCAGAGGCTTGGAGATGGATAATGAATTTGAGTTGAGAAGATTTCCCAAACCAATACTTACTGATTCTGACTCTGAAGATGAAATTACAGCACTGAATCAGTATGGACCCAGGTATGTACCTAATCAAAATTACCGTCGGGAACCATATACTCCTGAGTTTAGAATTCAAGCTGAGATACCATATTTTGAAGGCTATATGCATATTGAGAATTTCCTTGATTGGCTCCAAACGGTTGAGAAGTATTTTGAGTGTATGGAAGTGCCAGAACATAAAATGGTCAGAATAGTGGCCTCTAAACTCAGAGGTGGGGCTTCAGCTTGGTGGGATCAGGTCCAGCATAACAGATATCGGGAAGGTCGTCTCCCTGTCACTTCTTGGCAGAAAATGAAAAGGCTGCCGAGGGGAAGATTTCTCCATAGTGACTATGTTCAAATCATAAATCAGCGCTATCATAGTTGCAAGCAGGGGAGCCGGAGTGTGGAGGAATATACAGAAGAATTCTACAGGCTCTGTGCAAGAAATAACCTCAATGAAAGTGAGGAGCAGCAAGTGGCACGGTTTATCAATGGGCTAAAGTAGTTAATTCAAGAAAAATTAGAGTTGAAATCTATCTAGACACTTTCAGAGGCTGTTAGCTTGGCGCTCAAAGCTGAAACTCATCTTTCTCGAACAAGTGGGAAAAACTTTAATAGAAGGCCTTCAGTTGATCATTCCAATTATAAATCCAGTGTGCAAGGTGCCAAACTCCATGCTCCTTCAAACATGGACACTCAGAATGCCTCTAGCAAGGCAGCTGGAAAACAACCTGTAAACCCTCCGAGGAGTAATCCCTATAGCAAGCCGTTCCCTCGTAAATGTTACCGGCGCCAGCAACCGGGACACCGGAGCAATGACTATCCCTAGTGTAAACAACTGTATATAGTTAACGAAAATAGTGATTCTGAAGAGGAGTTGGCAGATGATGGGGAAACGTTTGAAGGAATTGAAATTGTGGAAGGGGATGAAGGCGAAAGAGTGAATTGTGTCGTCCAAAGGGTACTATTGACTCCTAAACTTCCTCTATCTAACCGACGGCATGCTATTTTTAGAACAAGATACACTATAAATAAAAGGGTCTGTGATGTTATTGTTGATGGTGGAAGCAGTGAGAACATTGTATCAAAATCTTTGGTCAAGGTACTAAACTTGACAACTGAAAGGCATCCTAAACCTTATAAAGTCGGCTGGATAAAGAAGGGGATGGAAACCACTGTAAAGAAAGTGTGTAAGGTGCCTCTGTCTATTGGCAAATATTACCAAGATGAAGTACTATGCGATGTTGTGGACATGGATGCGTGCCATATTCTATTTGGTAGGCCTTGGCAATATGATGTTGGTGCAATACACAAGGGCCGAGAGAATACATATTCTTTTGCCTGGAAAGGTAAGAACATAGCATTGGTTCCTTTAACTACCACTGTGGCTTCTTCATCAAGAGTTCAGCCAACTACTTCAACATTAATGATAATGAGTGGTCAGGATGTTGAACGCCTCATGAGGCAACAGCAGGAAGTAATTTACCTTCTTCTGAAAGAGAGGAAAATTCTGAATATTTCAGTACCAGATGAATTGAAAGCATTACTAAAAGAATTTGAGGACTTGGCTCCGCAAGATCTCCCTTCGGAATTGCCTCCTATGAGGGACATACAACATCAGATTGAAGTGGGAGAGATTCGTGGTTGAGTAGAAGTTTAGGAGAGAGAAATAATAGGAATTGTAGAAGATGAGTGAATTGTGGTGTATGTATGTACTTTTTCCCCCTTTTTTATTACTTCTAAAATTTTAGGTTAAATTGGTAAATTAAATGTGGTTTATGTATAAAAAAGGTATCTTAATTGTGACGTATATATATTGTGGTGTGATTAATGAAAATAGTGGTGTAAATATAACCGCCATTTGAAATTAATATTTATGTTGTGAAAAGCTCGTGTTTTGATGGCAAACGAAGTAAATTTTTTTCCTTTTTTTTTTTTTTTTGAAATAAGAGAGAAAATGAGTATAGTTGAATAGAGAAAAATATATATAGTACAGACGAGTCCCGTAAAATATGTGAATGTAATTTGTTGGGTTTTTTACACCTGATGTCTCTAATATTTCACCTTTTTAGATATTATGTCCCAAACCTTTGTTTTTCCTTTAACCCGTCTCTAACCTTTAAAGAAATCTTCTATTTCATCTTTAGTTACGGAAACCATCAAAATCCACAGTTAAGGTCTATGCCAATTTCGGTAATATATAAAAAATTAATATTTTAATGTAAAAAAATAAAATAAAATAAGCCAAAAAAAAAGAAAAAGGTTGGGGGGACTCTCCCCCTTCTGCCTTTTCTGGACAGTAAAGGAAGGGAGCCTCCCCCATGTTCTTGCTGCCATTCCGGCAGCAAGCACAGGGGGGGACTCCCCCTTCCTTTACTGCCGTTTCTGGCAGAATGATAGCGAGCGCTGTCGAAAATGACAGCAAAAGGGAGGAGTCCCCCCAGCTGCATTTTCCGTTGGGGGGGGGGGAGTCCCCCACTGTGCTTGCTGCCTGAATGGCAGTAAGAACAGGGGGGAGGCTCCCTCCCTTTGCTGCCATTTTCGACAGTATGGTTGTCGGAAATGGCAGCAAAGGGGGAGTCTCCTCCCTGGGCTTGCTGTCGCAATGGCAGCAAGCATAGCTGTCATTTCCGGCAGCCCCCAACCTTTTTTTTTTATTTTTTTTGCTTATTTTATTTTTTATATTAAAATATTAATTTTTTATATATTATCAAAATTGCCTTTAATCTTAACGGTGGATTTTGACAGTTTCCGCCACCAGGGACGAAATAGAGGATATCTTTAAAAGTTAGAGACGTGCTAAAGGAAAAATAAAGATTATGAACGTAATCTCTAAAAAGGTGAAATGTTAGGGACGTTAAGTGTAAAAAAACCCTAATTTGTTTAACCTTTAATTTTGAAATAGAATCAAACAAATATTAGTATGTATTTTTTTAATTCTTCTTTCTCCCTTGTTGGGGCCCCGGGGTGTGTGTGTGTCTCGGAGCCCTTGTATTTTTTAATTAATATATATTTATTGCAAATTACAGTGTTGCATTTTATAATTTGCATAGCATATTATATTCCACATTTTCGATTTGTGTAAAAAAAGCATGTTAAAATTTTTTAGCGTGTGACACAGTAAAAAAAAATTCAAAAATATATATGGCGTGTCAACGTGGCATGTATTATATGATTTTTGAAATTTTTTTGCAACCTACATTTTCGAGAATTAATACAAGTCCCACTATAGAGAGTATTACTCTCCCTTTAAGGAGAGTACACTCCTACGTGCTATATTTGATTGGGACTTGGGGGAACATATAGTCACACAGGAAGTGTACTCTCCTTAAGGGAAGAGTAATACTCCCCTTAGAAAATTTGAAATTAGTACAAGTAAAAAAAATATACTGTAAAAAAAAATACAAGTAAAAATTGAAAAACATATTTAGAAAGTAAGTGATTGGTGGAATTCTTCCATTAGTTTAACTATAAATAGAAGAAACTTTCCAATTTTGCATAATTCATGGAGGTAAAGCACATAAGTCCCCCTCTTTGTAAGCTTTTTTTAATATTAATATAATTCATATCTTGGGTTTAGATTTTCGAGTTGAGATATTCCCGTTTAAAAAAAAAAAAAAAATTTCCAACAAGAAAAATTTGAGTAAAAATTTTCTAATAAGCACCAAATTGTTTATTGTTACAAAACCATCAACATACAACGTAAAGACCAATTAAGATGATAACTCGTCTTACAACAATTTCGTTGTCAAAAAATTAAACAAATTGTTGATGGGTTGACGCTTAAACTTGCCAACCCGTCCCGAACTTGGTTAGGTTGGGTAGGATTCGATTTTTCTCAATCTTTAGTTGGTTTGGGTTTACTCCAAACTCAGCTTAACCCAATCCAACCCCATAACCAACCCTATCTCAAGAGGGAAGCTCCTTTATCATAAATTAATGGGTTTTTTACACCTAATGTCCCAAAAATAAAAGTTAGAGATTACATCCTTAACTTTTATTTTTCCTTCAGCCCGTCCCTAACCTTTAAAGAAATCCCCTATTTCGTCCTTGGTGACAAAAATCGTCAAAATCCACCACTAAAGTCAATGACAATTTCGGTAATATATAAAAATTTAATCTTTTAATGTAAAAAATAAAAAAAAGCAAAAAAAAAAGAAAGAAAAAGGTGGGGCCCCCTTATGCCATTAGGCTGCCGGAAACCGGAAATGGCATCTGCACAGGGGGGACTCCCTCCCCCTTTTGCTACCGTTTCCGGCAAAGCTCGGGGAGGGGGGAGGCCCCCCTGCCATGGAAAATGGAGCTGGAGAGGGAGACTCCTCCCTTTTGCTGCCGTTTCCGACAGTGATGCGGCCAGAAACAGCAGCAAAGGGGAGGAGCCTCTCCCCTTGTGCTTGCTGCCGTTCTGGCAGCAAGAATTGGGGGAGGCTCCCCCTTTTGCTACCATTTCCGACAGCCAAGGCTGTCGAAAATGGCAGAAGGGGGAGCCCCCCAACCTTTTTCCCTTTTTTTTTTGCTTTTTTTTATTTTATGTTTTACATTAAAATATTAAATTTTTATATATTATCAAAATTGCCCTTGACCTTAGCGGTGAATTTTGACGGTTTCTGTCGCCAGAGACAAAATAAGGGATTTCTTAAAAGGTTAGGGACGGGTTGAAGGAAAAACAAAGGTTTAGGAGGTAATCTCTAAAAAGGTGAAAGGTTAGGGACGTTAGGTATAAAACACCATAAATTAATATATAATTATAGATGATGACGATGATGACGATTTTATAATTGTAGATGATGACGATGATAACAGCGAGTTAGTAAACTAGATAAAAAATTAATACTTCACCCGGGATGAGAACATACTATAAATACTTCATTCTATCACCTCATGACACGATTTCTTCTGATTCCGAACCGGATTGATTTTTTGAAAGATGGGTGCCCAATTTGGAATTTTTTAAATGTTGGCGCGAATTTACGATTTCTTCTAACAGGATAAGATTTTTTGCAATTTTCATATTATTATTGGGCCGTGGCACCATTCCCATCTTCCCATTACCATTTTCATCATGACTGCATATCTAGAATAGAGTTGAAAATTTTTCATTTATTTATTTATTTGGGGTTTGGGGTGTTTTTTTCTCTTTTTTTTTTTTGGGGGGGGGGGGGGTTAGGGGGTGTTGTGTGGGAAGTTTTGTTGAAGGAGTGGTCTGATTGAAAATACGGAAAATTAAATATGTAAAATTGTTTTATTAAAGATGTGTAAGTTAACCCCTCCTCAATCTCCCCCTTTAATAAAAAAATAAAATAAAATAGTTTTGGAAAAACCAAACCATATATACCGAGACTAGTTATCACACTGGAATGGGTATTACAGTTGGAAAGTAGAAATATATTATCAATTTATAATTAAATGTTTCAACACTTAAAAAAAAAATTTAAATGTTTCAACAAGTTTTTTTTTGAAGAAATAAAACTTATTCATAAGAAACAACCTGATTCAGTACATCCAAAATAAAGATGTGGGGGTGGTGGTTCTTCTCAACCAATTCCTTGGAGTTTGACATAGAACTAGTTGCCTTGGCCAGCCGATGAGCCCAGTGTTTACAGATCTCTGGGTACATGAAAAGTGTACATTATTTAAGTCAGATAGTAGAGATCGACAATCGTCAACTCGGAGCCCAAAGTGTGAGTTGTCAACCGAGGGACTTTGAAGAGAAATCTATGTGTGAGTTGTTTATTAGTCTAGAGTACTTCTAGAGTACGTGATATTTTCTCATTTGTCCAAAATAACATATCATAAAATCAACTTTTTTGAAAGAGAGACTGGGGGAGCTTTGTTTGGAATTGGATTGGTAATTCAATAATACGAAGTTATATATAGAAAAGCAAGAATAACTTGGGGTTTTCCATAACAAATCCAAATAATGTATAAGGGAAGGGGGAGATAATGTCATATTGAGGGAGAGATGGATTTCCACCCACTTTTCTTGAGCTATAAATCCATTTTTAAACCAATCAGATTTTGACACATATCCATTTTTAAATGTTTCCCATTCTGTTTCCCCCCACACATTATTTATAAAAAATATGTTTTTCCCTCTAATTTTTCCCCCAACACATTAGAGTGTTCCCAATGTCGGGGATAAAAAGCCAAAAAATATATATATATATATATCCACGTGGAAAAAATTAGGAGTAAAAACCTATTTCCAAATAATATATAGGGGAAAACTTATGTGGAAGATATCGGTAGGTTTTTCGATTTATCATATGAATTTAATTTTACTATGTATTATAATATCTTTATTTTATTCAAAGATATCTCTTGCCTACTAGTTATGTGAGGATGTTGGAGGCCGTTGTAGATTTAACGTCATCACTCATATTTTTAAAACTACTTTGGAATTGTACATGTACATGAAAATATAAATTAAAATCTCATTTTTTTTGTTACACATAGACAATAAATTTAGCTTATATTTAATTTTTCATTTGTCACAAAATTCAAAATTTTCACCTCGTATTTAATAATTGTTCGGCTATAAAATTAAAATTGGATACATGGTGAAATATTATTAGTTTGTAAAACATTTCTGCGACCGAATTGTAAGTGGAATTCTTTAAATTTGGGGCCAAATTTGGCTCCTCAAATGGGGTTTTCTCGTCTCCAAATGGCTCCCCCCCCCCCCAAAATATATATATATATATATATATATAAACACTATTTAGTTTTATTGAGGGAAACAACATTTAGAATGCTCTTAATCTTGCTCTAAGGGTATGTCAGGGAATTGATTGCAATTGGCAAATGTGTCAGTTTTTTGTGCTTCTATGTAAGGGGAATGCAAAACTGATCTCGTTACGGTTCTGAGGAAAAACGATCTCATTATAATTGAAGAGTAGTTATAATTAGTTGCCAATATCCACTGTATACCCAAATATGTGCATTAAAAATTTCTTTTTTACAACAATTATTACTAAAGCATATATAGAATTACAAGTTACAACCATAACAGAGGATGGATAAGCGTCACAACGGGAGAGCAAATATTAGATTTTTTATAGAAACGGATCGGGCTCTAAATTTAGAACTAAACCATTAATTATAGAGGGCCACCTCCCCTGTGGCTTTAAATTCAGAGCCAAATCTAATTCTATAGCCATACCGGAGTAAATGTCACCATTAATGATGCATGTAAATTTAGAAAGTACTACAATAACATATATATATGCTTTTAAGATTTTTTTTTTAAAAGCAAATCATAATTACCATTTCTCCCCATATCGACAAATTGCTGAACAACATGCAAAAGGATACAAATAACAAAAATTATCTCCCGTCAAATGTATCCTGCTATACGCACACATGGCAGAAGATTATTAAGGAGACTTAAACACTAATGGCCCCTTATATATGGAGTCCACACAACTGTCTCAATAATCTCCCGCGTATGTGTGTGTATAGAGGGATAATTCACAATGAGTAATGATACACATCTCTACTAGTTCACCGGTTGTTTTACCGGTTGACAAATTTACCCTTAAAAATCTAAATTCTAAATAATTCAAGTATCTTAATTGACAGTTTTATCCTTCAACTTTCTTTTATAATTTTGTCAACCGGTAAACTATCCGGTGAACAAACAGGGATGTTTATAATGATCTCCCACCAGATATATAGCGGGAGATCATTATTGCTACAAATAGTGCATGAACCACAAAAGGAGAAAGAAAGAGTATAAGAGACAATAATGTGGGTAACCACATTCTTCTCACGAGGGATATATATGCACTGACAGAGGTGGGAGGAAGGACCTCCCCCTCTCTCCCAAAATGGAAAAAAAAAATCTCTTTTTTAAAGAGAAAATATATATATGTATATACAAATAAATAAAGGGCTTAACTGTGTACTATACAACTCTCCCCTTCGCCCCACTCTTTTACTGGCGCCTGACTCCGTCACTGTATATATGAGTGCAAGAACCACATCTAAGATAATACTTGAGCAATTTAGAAAGAGAAGTGTTGGGCACAAACTCAAAGTTCCCATTCAAATCTTACACCAACCGCAAGCAATTAGATTCGACATAATGTGTGTGGATCTTTTACACCCAAAAAAACAAAAAGACTCGCACATCTGTATTTGATTTTAGTGTATCTTAAATCATTTCTTTAAATCTGTATTTAAATTTTGTCTATTTACACACACACACACACTCTCTCTATATATTTATATATATATGCGGTACTTTTCACCGCATTTCCTCCAAAACTGTCTTAAGTAAGGTTATTTTAGACTTTTTCTTACATGTTAGTTAAATTTTGCTGTAAATTATAGATTAATATTTCAATATTTTTTTATTTAATTAGGAATTATGGTCCTTATATATTCTTATCTTCAAGAATCTTTGTTAGAAGTTTTGCAAATCCTTCCCGATTTATTATCTTTACTAATCAACGGCTGGGATTTTAAATTAATTCGAGATTTCTGTACTGGATGTATATTTTATCTTTTTAGATATTTTGATGGATTTTTTTTTGAAAGTAAAATATTTTGATGGATTAGTCTCTATTCAAAGTTTTTTTTTATTTTTTTAATTCAAAATTTTAAATATTATATATAGTAATATATAGACACACATATATAGTATATATAATAATATATAGATACACATATATCTTATCTTATTTCGTAATTTGCAATTACATTAGACTATTTCCTTTTTAGCTTATGCATTAATTTTTAATTATTTTTTATATTCTTTTAAATCAAGTCGTTATTAGGTTACTTCTTTTGTATATAATAAACATGATTTAATTAATGTTTCATAGTTTACAAAATTCCCGTCACGGTATAGTCTCAAAGAAAAATAAAATATTTAATTGCCTAATGTCTAAGAGTATTAATGACAATAGGTCTGATTGGGATCGAGATGGGGATGCTACACCTTTTACCCCACCCATTTAAAATTTTTTTCTGTCATTCCACTTAAATAGGGAATGGGTTGGTACGAGTAATTCAATTTACTCATTTTATTGGCTAATTTATATATATTTATTTATTTTTATTTTTTGTTTAATGAATATTATTATAAATACAAATTAAAATTGTAATTGAAATTATTAAATTTTCTTGATAAGTTTTATGATTTTTTTTTTACTTTTCAAACTATTAGAATTTTTAGTAAATATTTTTATTTTTAACAAGAAACAGTTAAACGGACTGGGTATGAGCAAAAATTTTGTTAATCTTCCCCACTCATTGCCAACTCGGGTTGATTTTCTTTATCTCATCCCACATAATTACCCGTTTAGTCGGGTATTCCCTGTCTTAATGGGATCGGATATCCATGGGTATCGACTTTGGCCGGTTTTTTGCAATCCCTATTAAGGTCACTTAATAACATTCCATATCGAGTAAGCACATAATAACTATAAGTTAACAACAAGATAATCAAAACATTGCAGTTTAATGTGTCTAATCATACATTACTTAACATTTCATGCTAATGTTATATAAAATTTGATTTGGTATCTTCCCGTACAACGCAAATGTGAAAAGAATCTGGTTACTATTTTATAATAACAGTACATAAACCATTCAAGATGTCTTTTCAATTTTAGAAGCTCTCTAAAAATGTTGTTGTATTCAATTGAATCTTTTTAAAGGTCTCAATAAATATTGGTTTATTCAAATCAATAAACATTTTTCAAATAATAATAATTATTATAAACGTCAAACCAAAGGCAATAACTCAAATAGTAAAATAACCACAACAACAATAATAATAAACAACGCCCCTTGTATTTTCTTTTCTGTGATTGCTAGATGGGTTCCCATAGGATCCAATTAATCTCTATGGTTGCCGTCACTTGAGACATTATTTTCTTTTAATTATTTCTGTATTTCAACTCATGTAAGAGAACTTTGTCTTCAAATTTCTTTACTAATTAACCTAAAAAATTAATTATTGGTTTTGCTTTGGTCTTGTTTGATGTTTCTTTTTCGTATTAATAGTTAATAAATTATTAAGCTAATTAATGATTAAATGAGCACGATACTCATTTGAGCACCACTTCACAAAATATGTAGGAACCACTACGTACATGTGGACGTAGCTACCCAACTGTGTGACTAATGCTCAATAAGCACCATGCTCATTTGAAAAAGGAAAAAAAAATTCTAAATTATTGTTTTTTTGAAACGTAATATTGTAATAAACTAATATATATTAGTGAATAATACAAACAAATTTATATATAATGCTTGTTATTTATTTATTTATTATTTATTTATTAAGAACGGGGTGGGGAGGAAAAATATATGATAGGGGTAAGTATGCTTTAAACTTGATACCTCCTGCAAAAAACGTAAGCTTCTAACTAGTGTATCATTTTATATAGTCTTCAAAAAACGCATATATATATATATCTTAAGAAAAATTATCTAGGTTTAAAAAGTCCCAAATATCTAGGTTTCTTAATTCTTCTTATTCTTCTTCCTTTTCCAATAATTATTATATTATTATATATTACTATTACTATTATATCTATCTAAATTTTGCCATATACGTACCTCATATATTACGTACCTTTAAGGCAATTCCATTTCCATGGTCATTGATTACTCCATTTAAGCCCATTGTCTCTTTGCCATCTTCCCTTGTCCCTTCACACACACAGAGATAGCCATAGATGGGGAGGGGGAGGACCGAGGAGGCAGAAATGGAAAAGGCTTCTTCATTCCTAGACCCTCCAAATTCACCACCAAATGTCTCTTTTGCAATAAGAGGAACCCCGACAAACAATTTCACCAGAAGCATCTCTACCAAAGAACCACCTTCGACGACAGAGCCGCCATGCACGCCCCAGCCCCTCAGCGGCTCCGCCTCCCTCTCCGTCAACCTCCACAACTACTCCTACTCCCAACCGTCCACCCCCCGCCTCTCCTTCACACCATCCAAACTCGATGACCTCCACATGACCACCAACAGGTGCATTTGCTCAGTCCTCAAAAAAGACGGGCAGATCCTCTCGATTGCCGCCTCCAACAGCCTCGTCTACACCGGCTCCCAAGGCAACACCATTCGGATATGGAAGCTGCCCGAGTTCACCGAGTGTGGGCAGCTCAAGACGAAAGCATGCATGGTTGGTGCATTGGAAGTGTGCAATGATAGAATCTACGCTGCGTATTCTGACTGTAAGATTCGGATTTGGAGGAGGACATGGGAGGGAGTTATTAAGCACATAAGACTCGCCACTATACCCAAGACCGGAATTTATGTCCGGAGCTACATCTCCAGCAAGGATAAGATGGTAATTTTACATTCTCTTTTCTAATTATTATGATCATTACAAGTGCTTATCATCATTTTTAAGTCATTTATTTAATTTATCATTTAAATAACACTGCACTAACACCTCAGCATCAGCATTGGTGCTAGTGGTAATCACTGCGAATGAATGTCATTACACTTTCTTTTAAGAGTGGGATTTGATTAAAATAAGTTCGTTTATTTATTATAACTTGATTATTGTCATCCAATTGTGAATCGTCCACACTATAATTTGATACACGTTTGGAGCTTTCTGTCCTCAGGTTTTGGACCTACCTACTACATATTTGACGGAGACAACTCGTCACTATTATAGTACGATGTTGTTCGTCATTTATTACTAGCTTTAATTATGTTCTAGTCTAGACTTTCTAAGCGTCTATAGTCAGTTATACTGCTTTGGTCCCCTCATATTAATTTTCACATAAATTAAAAAAGCTCAATTAATATTCTTGAAAACGTAAAATTTAAAAATATTTTTCCTAATATATCCCTTTATTTAATTATTATTATTACACTTTAATATTCTTATTGTTTGATAGTAATTATGTACATTAAATTTGAGTATATGAGAAAATTAAAAAAATAATTAAAAAAGTGGACTATTATTTGAGACGAATGAAAAAATAATTGTGGACTATTTTCATGGATTTTATTTCCATTTCAAAGGGAAATTTGTTTGGGCTTCCCCATATATTTAATATCTGCAAAAACAAAGCAATGTGTTAGTTGAGCTCATCCAACTTTTAATAGTGGAGGATTCTGTCATTTATTTATCAAATTCATTGAAAATTGCAGTAAACAAACTGAATTTAAAGCAAGTTTCAACAACTTTTCGGACTGTATTCATGCAACTTACCAAACTCATTGAAATAGAATGCTCAATTATATGCAATTAGAATTTAGAAATAAAAATATCTTAAATAAGGCATACCAACTTGTTTCCCCATTGAAATTTATGTTATGTGGACTTGTCAAACAAAGCATTTACTTATTCAAGTTGTCTAAGTGTGTATAAGATGGACGATTTGATTAAATGTTTGGTAGTTTAATTGGATTGACAGATGAGACACATGGGACCAATATCGTCATTAGCCGTCAACATATCGGACAATATTTTGTACTCAGCTTCTCTTGATAAGACGGTAAAAGTTTGGCGAATTTCAGATTACAAATGCATAGAGACATTCCAAGCCCATCCTGAGCCCGTAAATGCCATTGTGGTGGCTGACGACGGGGTATTGTATACAGCATCAGACGACGCCACTGTAAGAGTGTGGCGGCGAAACTTTTGTAGTGGGTCCCGCCCTCATTCACTCACGGTGACACTTACGGCCAGATATTCCCCGGTTAAAACTTTGGCCTTAACCGTCGATGGCGGGGTGTTGTATGGCGGTTGCACGGATGGCTATGTACATTATTGGTTGAAGGGTCGGTTGTCGGGCCAATTGCAATACGGTGGTGCGTTGCCGGGACACACTCACGCCGTGATGTGCTTAACTAATGTGGGGAATTACGTGGTGAGCGGGTCAGCTGATTCGACTAGTCGGGTTTGGATTAGAGAAGAAGATGGTCAGCACACTTGCATTGCCTTGCTTCAAGGGCATAGAGGGCCTATTAGGTGCGTTGCTGCATTCCCTGTACATGGTCGGGATGAGAGCACAGAAGAGGGTTGCACGGTCTCCACCGGAAGTCTTGACGGAGTCCTTAAAGTATGGCGAGTGAGAAACACAAGCCAAATTCGAGATTCATCCGAGAATGCTCGTGAGTATTTCGAGCTAGCTTGAAGTATACAGCTAGTTCTATGTGGTGGAACTTGTTGAAATTAGAGAGTTTACGCACACTAGTGAATTTGTGAACCATAAAATGAATAAGATATGGCTGGCTTTGTAAGCAGAATCAGTCCGGTTCTGGAACCAACAAACTGGTTTCATAAGGAATCAGCCCAGTGACGTTGTGAAATGGAGGGTTTGGACGTTTTTTCATTGAGTCACGTTATTTGATTATTAGTTTTAGGACATTTTCGTTGGCAAAATATGTACAGTTTTGATTTAAAAAAAGGTCAAAATGTTTTATTTTGTTGCCAAGTCATTTCAATGCTCTTGTGTTTGGATTATTAATTGTAAGTGTGCGATTAATTTATATATATATATATATTTTTTGAAAGAATTAATTATAAATTTATATTTTATGTTTTTGAATCTAGAAATTGAATTCACTTGACAAACATAGCTATTCTTGAATCCTTATTAATCACCACGTACACATTAATCTATATCTATACTATCTATAAAAGTGAATATGGGGGAGTTAATTATCTCAAATTCCCTTGAACCTTTCAAAAGTGATTTCATACATCACTACACTTTAAAACTTATCTCAAATGCCATTATACTTTACAAAAATTATCTCACTCGCCACTGTACTTTAAAAATTATCTCACTGACTATTGAACTTACCAAAAATATATTATTTGGTTTGTCATTGAACTTGTTCAAATTAACTATTTTTTTAATTGAAAACTTACCATTTAATTGTATTATATATTAATAATTGAAACTGTTACATAGTAAAATTCGTTTTCTACATTTTTGAATTATAATTTTTTAATTTGAGTACTATTGAGTGGCTAATGGGTTAAATTTCTTATAAGTTTGATAGCAAGTAAAGTAAGTTTTAAAGTATAATAGTATTGGAGACAACTTTTCGAAAAGGTCAATGACATTTGAAGTACGTTTTAAAGTATAGTGGTATATGAGATCATCACTTTTGAAAAGTTTAATGATATTTGATCGAGATAATTAACTCAATATGGGGGGAAAAACATTTTTTGACTGTTTTACCTTTTGTTCATTTATTCTAATTGCATATCTTCCCTTTTCATTTATTATTAGTACCATTTTTGTTTTGAAGGAAAAAGCTCAATTATCATTAGAACTCATAGAATTCAGTAAAATACATTTTTATTTTACCTTTTGTTTTAAAGGTGCAAGCCAATCATGAGAGCTATTAAAATACATGGATTATTATAGGATCAAGCCCTTTTGGCCAGCTCATGTGCCACCGAATTAGCCTTGGAATGTTATTAATCACTGTAATCTTGGCCAACACCCATTAATGCAATGAAATAAAGCTTAATAAAACTCCTATCAGCCTCCATCGTCACTCGGTAGCCGACTTTACCACGTAATTGACATTCTTACTATAATAATTCCATATAATTTTGTCCGACGGGGCTGTGAGGACTTTTGCTGATTTCCTCCACATCACGTTAAGTAAAAAGCGCCTGCACAAAGTCCATATCCCACTCATTACTTTCCGGTCTGATTAAGTCACTTACGTAGAGGTCATGAAGGTAATTTTCCTGCCTTCGAAAGTAATTTTCCATGCCATCCCTGTACCTTCTTCCATATTCTATCCCGCAAGTAGTTGAACACCTATTTCTTCTTCCTCCCTATTAGCGAGGGCAAGCCAAGATATTTGCCTGTGTTAAGAGAATTTTTCACCTCAAGCAGTGAAGAAATACTGGCTTTCATTCCAAAGTGGACATCAGGACTAAAATAAATCCCCGATTTGTCTAAATTGATGGCGTGGCCTGATACTTCCTCGTACTTTTTGAGAATGTCCTTTATAATTAAACTTTCCCCCTCTGTGGCACGAAAGAAAAGAAAGCTATTGTCTGCAAACAGTAGATGAGTAACACTTGGCGCACTACGTGTGACTTTACACCCATCCAATGCTTCACTTCTTTTTGCTTTCTCAATGAGAGATGAAGGGCCTTCCGCACGTAATATAAAAACATAGGGTGAAAGAGGGTCGCCTTGTCTCAATCCCCGCTTAGGAGTAATCGGACCTGTTTCCATACCATTAACAAGAACCGAATAATGAACCGAAGTTACACATAGCATGATGAGATCGATCCAGTTATAAGAGAAGCCCACCTGACACATGATCTTTCTTAAAAAATCCCAACTAAGGCGATCGTATGCCTTGCTAATATCAATCTTCAACGCTACATCACCCTTTTTGCCCTTAGTTTTCCTCTTCATGTAATGAAGGATCTCGAATGCCACTAATACGTTGTCAGTGATGGCTCTCCCCGGTACAAATGCTGACTGAAACTTGGAGATAACTTTGGGCAGCACCTTCTTCAACCTGTTGCATGGCCAGAACTTTAGTTATGATCTTGTATAACACATTGCATAATGAAATTGGCCTGTTGTTACGACCCGAATTTTCTTAAATTATTTTCTACTACATACTGGGTCAAAGTCAAAATTATTGGATCAAAGTCCAAGCCATAAACGTGGTAAAAGGGATAAGATAATAATTGGAAGATTTGTATGAAATTTTTTAGAAATTGAAGACCGAACTTATAGTACTTAAAAGAGTTGAGGGACCTTGAGTGAAAATTTCCCTATTTAAGCAAAGATTCTTGCATTTTTGGTCAAAAAACACACACAAACACACTAAACACACACAAACTCACGCACACTCGGCAGAAGCAAGAAAAATTGGAAGAAAAAGAAAAAGAAGGAGAAAGAAGGGAGGAAATTGTGGGTTTTGCATTTGGTTGATATTGTCTAGTTTATGGGCTTTTGATTTTCTCCTATAGATTCATAGAGGTATGTCAAGAGGTGATTTTTAGAGTTTATATATTTTGTAATGAATGATGATTTTATGGTTTATTTCCATGGATTGAGGCTTAATAATTATTCTATATACCATAAAAAAGATGTGTTTTAACTTAGTAATTTCAAAAACATATTATTATGGGATTGTCATAAACCTTAGATATAAAATTTAGGGATTTTATGAATTATAGTTGGTAAAAGTGATTCATGGCAAGGTAGTGGTGAAAAGTGAGTAGAAAATGAGTTTTGAATAATATGTTGTGACCATCTTCTTAATGTACATGAATATGGATATTGAAAATTATGATGTATTGATGCTCGAGAAATGGTCTAAGAATAGAAGTGATAGTTAATAATGGGTAGTAGTGGAAATGCTGAAAATAAATGAAAGAATATCATGAAATGAGAATTTGAGACTATGTATTGTGAATGAATAAAGGTGAAGCGATAAAGTGGATAAATGAGATTTTGAATTCTATTAGTGTGTTGTCAATTTTATTCGATATATACGAGCACGGTGTGATACTTATCAAGTATAAGTTGGAAATTATATGGGTAACAATTGAATGATTGGAACTTAATACAAAAGGTGACTTTGATTTCAAGAATTTAAGTGGAATTATATTTCATGTTTGGACAAGGACATTGAGTATTAAATTAGATTTGTTCTATTATAATTCTAGGTGATGGATGAGCCGGTTGGAAAGGCTTACTAGTCGAACGAGCTATGATCTTCAAGTTGTGAGTGGAAAAATGATTTTTTCAAGTTTTGTATGATTTAACTATTATAGTATTTCATGAAATATTTCATTATTTCTATAGATTCTCAAGTTTAGGAAAATTATGCTATTATAATTATCATGTTAGGTGAAATGTTTTACAGTATGAGAATAAAGATTTGGAAAAAGATTTATATATTATTATGTTATGAAATGTTTGTGAAGGCTTATTATAAAAATTATTTTCAAAACCACTAAAGTATATGTGTGATTATTACCCGCTCTGCATCGTGTGATTCGTTCCACGGTGTATTGACCAGTTCAGTGATTACCCGATCTACATTGTGTGATTTGTTCCACGATGCATGATCAGTTATATATAGGTCTTTGGGACCCATCGTCATACACACATAGGCTTTGGGCCGTGTATGGTAGTGTTTGCCTTTGGGGCTTGCTCTGCGCGCGTATGACCAGTTATCAGTTATTCAGTTATCAGTATCACTCAGTTCTAAGTAGTATGCCTTGTACATCGATATCACTCTGTACATGGGTGTTATTGCTTAGCGGTACTTTTGGTGCGAATTTTCTAATTATAAGAAATTATCTAAGTTTCAACTTTTATAACTCAGTTACAGTATATTGAGAAATATAACTTTTGGTCCGACCCGCCCCGAATTTTGGAGGGTCGTGGGGCGGGGCGGGCAAAATCCTTCACAGGTCGGAGCGGGGTGGATTGGCCCGACCCGTTGCATCACTAGAATACACCAATCTCCTAGCCCAGGAATTCGACGTCTCGACTTAACGCCGAAAACATACACATAATATTTCTCCAGCATCTGGATCATCTACGGGT
>CAVNYN010073559.1:900-36190 GCA_963692815.1 Nyctanthes arbor-tristis
ATTCAACCAAAATTTTTCTTGATTTCTGAATTGTACCGAGACCGAGTCCAATACTTGGAAATCCCGCCCCCCCCCCCCCAAATTTATGGATAATGATAATTGATATGTGTCCACTCTACAATTATCATATTGAATTCCTTATATATCGTGATAAATTATAGGACATGAGATGGGGTGTATCATGCATGTGTAGCATTATCCAAAATTTATAATTTTCTTTTTCACATCTGATTTCTTATTGACTATTAGGTACTTAATAAATTATTGCCATTGATGTGCATATATGAAGTCATATGACACACGAGTGCTTAGAGAATTATTGCATCTTCATATGTGAGGTGACGTATTTAAAAGTTGAGTGATATTACATGTACAGATGAGTGTATAAATAGATTTACAGATAAAGAATAAAATTATAATTGTGTTGATGAAGTCATTTTTTTTTTCCAATTGCACAAATAAGGTGGAATTGTAACTTTACACTATTTCTGTAAATACATTTATATATTTATTTCTATAAGTAAATTAATATTTAAAAGTTTATTCGCGAACGTTCCTTAGCTCGGTAAAATAATGCAATGATGAATTGTTTAATTGGGAATCCCACCGGCCAGCAGGTTTTCAGTGCAAAGATGGCAGTTCAAACCGTTGATTGCGCTCTCTCCATTTTGAAGATGACACTAACTTCTTGTCGTTGACCCTGTATTTCTTCTCCACCCCCTGTAATTTAAAATAATTCAAATTAAACCCCCTAAACAAATCGACCAGAGCCATTCAAGGAAAAAAAAAAAAGACTAGATAGTAAAATAGTAGTTATCATTCTCCTCCTATCTCATTCTATTTTAAGTCATTCAAAGGTTATTCAATGATGATCGTTAAGACTCGAGAATGACTGTAGTTGTAGATGGTAGTTTGAACGATGGTAGTTTCTTCATTCATTTTTCTTCCAATTTCATTTTCTTTCACATATAATTACATCATTTATATTTTTGCCATTTTATTCCTTTAATAATATGAAACTCTGAAACTCAAGATATATAGCTCACCATGTTTTAAATGATTTTCATAATTATCGTGCTAGCTAGATAAATGATATCTTAGACACATTCATGCCAACAAGATAGAAGGAAGGTTGGTTTGCTATTAAGGCAATAGATTGAGGACTAATGTAATTTGATCTTTGTTTAATTAATGTGAATGATAATACGGTCCACTGATTCTAATAGATTACTGTGGCTATTCTTAGAAGTTTCTTTAGTATGATGTTGAATAATAATAACTATATATGATTACGTTGGAACAATTCTAGTGATAATATGGCTTAGAAAAAACATCTTGCTAAGTTAATAATATTTTAAAAATTTTCCGAAATTCATTGCGAAATCAGAGTAAATGAGTTTGCTCAATTAAATATTAATTATTGATTAATATAAATATATAATTATGTATTTTGAGGTATTCTTTTTTTTTTTTTTTTGGCCCCATAAGTGGCAGAACCACATGGGGCCATGCCGCCAACCGAATCTGAAATCTTTTACATTTTTCTTTTTTAGTTAAAAACATTTTTAAGCATAATTGGATATAGAATGTTGTGGATTTAATTGTAGAATGGTACAAATTGTGCTTTAAATTGAAATTTCAAACTACAAAAGCCTAAAAGTGTTACTGTAAAAAAACAGAAATTTGTTATTTAAGGTCATTTTTTAGTACATTCTTCGGATCAAAGGAGTAAGAATAATAACTCGAATTAAAGTCAAATACCTCGGTAAGAAGGTGCCTTTACGTTTAGGATAATCCCCCTTAGCAATATTTGTCAAAATTGATAACGGTTTGATTTCGTTATGAGGACTTTCGAAGTGAACAATAATAGTAAATTCTACTAAATTAGAATTATTTTAATTTTAATTATCTTAACTCTGTCACTCAGCATTTTGCTTGGCTAAACATAAAAGAAAACAAGAAAATTTATAGAGAGTTAGCTTAAAGCGTGTGTGTCTCTCTCTCTCTATATATATATATATATATAAAATTAAGGGCGTTTATTTTCTTATTAATAATTTACCTCTAATTGGTGAGATGGTTAATCAATTACAATTATATATTCCTTTCAAAAAAAATTACAATTATATATTTCAAGCATGTGATGCTTGTTAATATTTATATTTTTCTTGAAATAAGAAAAAGAATGAGATGTTGATGGTAGTTTTTTCGGTTTCCTTAAATGAGACTTGTCCATGTCCCCCAGGTAAAATTCGAACCTCTCTGAAAGCATGGTTCTTGCCCCACTCCCCCATTTGAGCTGGTCCATTCGTTGTGTTGAATTGTAGAGATTCATTTAGTCTTGAGTCTCATGAGATATTTAGATGTGATTTATTTAATTAAATTTGAATTTTAGAAAAGAATCTAAATGCTAATAGGGGCATATCTCCTAGGTTTGTTTTACGTCATTATAATTTTTCAGAATAAAAATCAAGCATAGATAGTGAGAAATATAATGTTGTAAGACATGGTTAAAAAGAATTTTGATTCAAAGAAATCGGGTGATAAGAGATGCTATACTCAATGCCAAGGTAAGACATTTTTTTTTTTTTTAAGTGAAAGGATTTCATTAAGAAACCACACTCAAGAGGCTCCAACACGACATGCAAACCTCCCACGGACCTCCGATAGCACCTACAATGGCAACAAACGAACCATCAGCCTCAAGGATTGAGTGAGCTTCAGCCAAGAACTCTACTAGTACAACGAATGTTGGCTGGGAAAGTGTCTTGCTTGTGTTTCTGTCTCTTAACAATGACTGATCTAAAATTTTCTTTTACAGAAGCTGAAAGATCCCTTCCATAATATGTATAGTCAAGATTTCTTCCATTATGTAGCTCCAGGGATATGTATGACTGTTGTATCCAAAACTCAAAGAATAAACATCCACCTCTTGGCAAGGTAAGACATGTTTAAATTTGTAAATTATCTATTTGATTATTTAATATTTGCATCCATGTTTTTACTTTTTATATTAGATATTCCTGATATGAATTAACTACTCCATTGACAAAAAATGGTGTCCTAAGGAGCCATGTCACTAGCTATGCCAAAGTATCCACAGTCACAAAGGAAGCAAAAATCGGATGATCAATGGATTTCATAAGCGGAGCCCAAAATTAAGATTTCAATTTACAATAAGAAAACTTCGAACAGGACTTGTATCCTAAAAAACACGCTTTAGGTGTACATACTCAAACCTCATGCTCCATTCCATGCCACACGTTGCATTTCATCACACATTAACCACACGTTTTGATCATCAAATGTTAATGCGCTTAAACACGCATGAAAGTCAAAGTCTGTTGCGACTTTTTTTTTTTTTTTTACACTTTTTCGAATACTAATAGCAACTAGTACCGATGAGCCACTTGACATGCATGCAGTCTAATTCTCATCTACAATAAGACATGTTGGAGACGGGTATGAAATAACTTTAAAATTTAACAATACATGTTAATTTCGTAAATATGGATTCATATTACAGCACAGTCGACCAAACCAATGTGGGGTTGGGGTGGGGGGAAGAGAGAAAAACACGTGCAAACATTAACCTTAATCCAGCAAGCGCCCCCTCCGTCCCCGCCCCACCTTTTTTTTTTTTTTTTTCTCTTTTGACGCGAATTCGTTATATTTCATCAATAATCTCAGAGTCATGCATGAGCACATCTAACATGTCAGGTATTTCATCACGCCAAACTGAAGGCATAGCATGAAAGATGGAGTTCCTAGCTAGTTCGCGGGTGGGCTGTATTATAGAAGTGTCCTCAACATAAATGGAATTGAATGGATTTTAAAAATCCATACAATTTCATATGTCTCAATTTAGAATTCTGCAAATTCTACAAAAATCAGGTGTACTCAATTTAGAATTCTATATAATTCCATTTCCAGTGTGATCAATTTTTTGTAGATTCTCGTGGATTTATGTGAAATTCTATAGATTCTAGATTTAAAAATACACTTACATGATTCCTATCAAAGTCCGGACTCTTTATTTTTTTTAAAACCTAGATAATTAATAAAAATTTATAATAATAAATTATAAAAACTCATTTTTTCTTATCACTCTACTTTTTAGACAACTATTCACATTCATGAGCTTATACAAAATGAATGGTTAGTATCCAAAATAATCCTGTAAGAAAAATAGAAATAACAACATGATACTAGTAATAATTTTTTTAATGCTTTTAAATTGGTTACCTTAACTCCCCCCTCCGCCCAAAACACCACCCAAAAAAAAAAAAAAATGAAGAAGAAAAAGAAGAAGAAGAAGAAAAGGTTAACTGTATAAAAGGTAAAATTGGATTATGTATTTTTTCCTATTAGTTTGTATTTGTATTATTTTCTTGTATACCAAAATTTATTTACCTCATGGATTTTGTAATATTGAAATGAATGAAATTCTATTGATCAAATTTCGCGTTACAGACACCCCTTTTTACTCTTCCAAATTGCATTAAAAATCCATAGAATTCTATAGAATCTGATCGATTCTATGAAATTCTATTAAAATCTATGAATTGCATAAGAACCTATATAACTCAAAAATTCCATCAAATTCCTTGTTGAAGACATCCCCTTTAAATTTTAATTTAATGACATTATTCACTCAATAATATTGAAATCGTTATAACGATTATTATGAGTTAATTATCGTTTTTAGGTGTTTGATTGGAGGTGTTCACCTCTAAATACCAATTAATACGACTCACAACAAATTAAGCAATACTTTTGACTTGTCAATATAACTTAGAATTTTAAATTTTAATTTAATGACGTTATTCATTCAATTATATTCAAATAGTTATAACGATTACGAAATCGGTATAAGTTAGTTATTCGTTTTAGGTGTTTGATTAGAGTTTTTTATTTCTAAATGCGAGTCAATATCACTCACAACACATTAAGAGATGTTTATAACTTGTTGACATAACTTAGAAGTTCAAATTTTAATCTAATGATACTATTCACTCAATAATATTCAAATCGTTATAACGATTTCGTATAACTTAATCGTTATAAAGTTGTCTATCTCTAAATACTAGTCAATACGACTTACTATACATTAAGAAATATTTTTGACTTGTCAGTATAACTTAAAAGTTTAAATATTAATTTAATGACACTATTCACTCAATAATATTCAAATTGTTATAACGATAACGAAATCATTATGAGTTAATTATCCACTTTAAGTGTTTAATTAGAAGTGTTCACATCTAAATATTAGTCAATATTACTCACTACACATTAAGAAATGTTTATAATTTGTCAACATAATTTAGAAGTTCAAATTTTAATTTAACGACACTATTCACTTATAATATTCAAATCGTTATAACGATAAAGAAATTGTTATGAGTTAATTATCTATTTCAGGCGTTTGATTAGAGCTGTTCATCTCGAAATACTAGTCAATACGACACACAATACATTAAAAATACTTCTGACTTGTCGGTATGATTTAAAAGTTCAAATCTTAATTTTATGACAATATTCACTCAATAACATTCAAATCGTTATATCGATAACGAAATCATTATGAGTTAATTATTTATTTTATGTGTTTAATTAAATGTATTTATCTCTAAATACTAGTCAATATGTAGTACTCACTACTCATTAACAAAGATTTATAATTTGTCTGTATAACTTAAAGCTTCAAATTTTAATTTAATGACACTATTCGATCAATAATATTCAAATCGTTATGAGTTAATTATCCATTTTACGTGTTAGATCATATGTGTTTATTTCTAAATACTAGTCAACACGACTCACAAAAGATTAAAAAATATTTATAATTTGTCAGTATAACAAAGCAGTTTAAATTTTAATTTAACAAAGCTATTCACTCAATAATATTCAAATCGCAATAACAATTACGAACTCATTATGAGTTAGTTGTCCATTTTTTGTATTTAATTAGAGGTGTTTATCTCTAAATACTAGTAAATACCACTCACATTATATTAAGAAATGTTTATAATTTGTAAACATAACGTAGAAGTTTAAATTTTAATTTAATGACAATATTCATTCAATAATATTCAAATTGTTATAACGGTTATGAAATCGATATGAGTTAATTATCACTTTTAAGGGTTTGATTGGAGAAGTATTTGATTGGAGGTGTTCATCTCTAAATACTAGTCAATACAACTCACAATATATTAAGAAATACTTTCGACTTGTCATTATAACTTATACGTTCAAATTTTAATTAAACGACATTATCCACTTAATAATATTCAAATCGTTATAACGTCAACAAAATCGTTATCAGTTAATTATCAATTTTAAACGTTTGATTAGAAGTGTTCACCTCTAAATACTAGTCAATACTACTCACAACACATTAAGAAATGTTTATAATTTACTAATATAATTTAGAAGTTAAAATTTTAATTTAACGCGTATTATTAAATATAGCAATTACAAAATTGTTATGAGTTAATTATGCATTTTAGATTTTTGATTAGAGGTATTCATCTCTAAATACTAGTAAATACCAATCACAATACATTGAGAAATGTTTATAATTTGTCAATATAACTTAGATATTCAAATTTTAATTTAACGACGCTATTCACTCAATAATATTCAAATCGTTATAACGATTATGAAATCGTTATGAGTTCATTATTCATTTTACGTGTTTAATTAAAGGTTTTCATCTCTAAATACTAGTCACTACCACTCATAACATATTAGGAAATATTTATAAGTTGTCACTATAACTTAGAAGTTCAAATTTTAATATAATGACAATATTCATTCAATAATATTCAAATTGTTATAACGATTACGAAATCGTTACGAGTTAATTATCGCTTTTAAGTGCTTGATTGGAGGTGTTCATCTCTAAATATTAGTCAATACGACAACACATCAAGAAATACTTCTTAATTGTCAGTACAACTTAGAAGTTCAAATTTTAATTTAATGATGCTACTAACTCAATAATATTCAAATCGTTAGAATGATTACGAAATATTTATGATTTGATTATCGCTTTTATGTGATTGATTGGAGGTATTCATCTCTAAATACTAGCCAATACTAATCACAACACATAAGAAATATTTTTGACTTATCAACATAACTTAAAAGTTTAAATTTTAATTTAATAACACTATTCACTCAATAATATTCAAATCGTTATAACGACAACGAAATCGCTATGAGTTAATTATAAATTTTAGGTATTTGATTAGATGTGTTCATGTCTAAGTACTAGTCAATATCACTCAGAACACATTGAGAAATATTTTTAAATTATCAGTATATCTTAGAAGTTCAATTTTTAATTTAACGGCTATTATTAAATCGCTATAACGATTACGAAATCATTATGAGTTAATTATTATTTTTAGGTGTTTGATTAGATGTGATCACCTCTAAATATAATTAATACGACTCACAACACATTAAAAAATACTTCTGACTTATCAGTATAACTTAAAACTTCTAATTTAAATTTAATGATAGTATTCACTCAATAATATTCAAATAAATTATAAAGATAATGAAATCGTTATGAGTTAGTTATCAATTTTAGGTGTTTGATTAGATGTTTTTATTTCTAAATACTAGTCAATACCACTCACAACACATTAAGAAATACTTATAATTTGTCAGTATAATTTAGAAGTTCAAATTTTAATGACACTATTAACTTAGAAATGTTTATAATTTAATGACACTATTTACTCAATAATATTCAAATTGTTATAAAGATTACGAAATCGTTATAAATTAATTATCCATTTTAGGTAATTAGTTAAAGTTGTTCATCTCTAAATACTAGTCAATACGACTCATTACGCATTAAGAAATACCTCTGACTTGTCAGTATAACTTAAAAGTTCAAATATTAATTCAATGACGCTATTCACAATAATATTCAAATCGTTATAACGATAATGAAATCATTATGAGTTAATTATCCGTTTTAGGTGTTTGATTAGAGGTGTTTATCTCTAAATACTAATCAATGCTACTCACTATACGTTAAGAAATATTTATAATTTGTCAATATAACTTAAAAGCTTAATTTTTAATTTAACGATGATATTCACTCAATAATATTCAAATCGTCATAATGATAAAAAAAATCATAATGAATTAATTATTTGTTTTTGGTGTTTGATTAGAGCTGTTCATATCTAAATACTAGCCATTACGACTCACAACATATTACAAAGATACTTCTGACTTGTTATTATGATTTAAATATTCAAATCTTAATTTAACGACATTATTCACTCAAAAACATTCAAATCGTTATATCGATAACGAAATTATTATGAATTAATTATCTATTTTAGGTGTTTGATTAAATGTGGTCATCTCTAAATGCTAGTCAATACGATTTACTACACATTAAGAAATGTTTATAATTTGTCTGTTTAATTTAGAAGTTCAAATTTTAATTTTATGACACTATACCCTCAATAGTATTCAAATTGTTACAACGATAACAAAATCGTTATGAGTTAATTATATATTTTACATATTTGATTTGAGGTATTTGTCTCTAAATACTAGTTAATATCACTCACAACACACCAAAAAATGTTTATACTTTGTCAATATAACTTAGAAGCTCAAATTTTAATTTCACGGTGCTATTCACTCAATAATATTCAAATCGTTATGACGATTACAAAATTGTTATGCGTTAATTATCTATTTTAAGTGTTTGATTTGAAGAGTGTTTGATTAGAAGTGTTTGATAGGGTATCCAGTTTGTCAGTATAATTTAAAAGTTTAAATTTTAATTTAATAATGCTATTCACTCAATAATGATGTATCCATTTTTTATGAGTTAATTGGTATGATATGTATTACCCATTTTTGTGCCATAGATGTGATATGATAGAAGTTATTGATGTAATTTGAGTAGGGTATGGTTGTAGTGATTTGTTGATATTATACCTCACCGTTGTCCAGTACGATTACGACACTAGATGCATAATACGTGAACATTCCCACCAAACTCAAAACTATCATTGGTCATAAAGTTTATCGCGTCCGCCATCCACTTCAAATATTACAGTATGGAAAATCCGTTGTCAGAGGCCAACAAATTACCTCATCAATCGCAGTGCTTCAGCCTCCTTCGCCTCACGTTCACTAGCATAGCATGTGTTTGCATTCACATACATTTTTATGTGAAGTAAGAGAGAGAATGAGTGAAATTAGATGGTGGAGATTTTTGTAGTATATGTGGGTCCATTAGATGTGTGGAAATGATTGGTTCGACCAAATTCAAGTTTGGAAAAGTCGGAGAAAGTAATAATATGAAAACAATGACATAATTTTAGATGCACAGCAAATAAATTCCCCATGTGTCATCCCAAATTAACGCCCTAATTCTTATTATATTGAGCCATGTTCATTAAAAGTAGTAGCATCGTTATTGTTGGCTTGCAGATGACAAAACTTGTAGCGGGCTTCTTCCAACGTAAGGACTAATGAGCTGTATATTTGATTAACCAGATTACCTTTCCTTCTCCAAGGTTCTTACCATTCATGAAGAAAGTCGAAACCTGTCGGAATATTTAGCATGAAAAGAGGAGAAGCCATGACCATTCCAAAGTCTCAAATTGCTCTTTTTCCATTGCAAGTTCACAAGCTTTCTAGAATCTAGATTAGTGACTGTTAATGCGTGGCCAAACCAAAGAATCAATTGTGAATTTAATGTGATAAATCCACTTGAATGTCACCAAACCATGTGAGTTTTGATAGCTTAACAATGTTGAAAACCAAGTAAAAAAATAAAAATAAAAATAAAATTAAGGGTAAATTGCAGCAAAGGTCCACAACCTTTGCATTCATTTGTACTTTAGTCTCCATCTTTTTATCTAGACAGATAAACCCCCAACTTTTGAATTCGTTCACACTTCCATCCAGAGGTATATATTATTTAATTATTAAAGTGTTTGGCTATGTTTGACAAACATTTGAATTTTTGCATGTACATAGCGATTGACAAAATAGAACCACTCAATCGGGTATCTGTATAGTGATTAACATCAATTAAAAAGTGATTTGATGTGTTGAAAAATATGATGTTGTCATGTATCAGTTTTATTAAAAATCTTGTTTGTGTTTTTGTTTAACTAGCACAACTCAATTTCAAATCAAATTTCGCTTTATGTTTTTGACCACTCATGTTGCTTTTATGCATTACTAGTCTATCTCCCGTACGATACACGGAAAACAATGAGTGATTAAAGAAATAATGATGGGATAATAAATTATTCTAATAATCAGAGATAGTTTTGTCATCGTCATGTAATAATTTTAACTGATTAAGTGTGTTTGCATTATATAAGAAATTTGTATATTTTAAGTGAATCGTATTTTCGTTATGTTATTTCTTGCAGACTTTATGTTGAATTTACTAAATCTTTATATTAACCGTGTTACATTTCCACTTTTACAAAGTAAATTAGTTATTATTTATTATATAAAAATATATCTATTTTCATATAAAAGGAAAAATTTCTACCAATTTCTTCCACCTCAATCAGCTACAGTGTCAGACCAAGAATAGTAATTTTCTAATGCTGATTCAAGCCTACCGTAAACACAAAAGTATAGATCGTGCTTAACGATGCAAGGTGTAAGACTCCAACTGATTTAAAAAATATTGTACCGGTCCTTGATCATATGTTATCATGAGTTACATATTTCTTACAAAAATAGAATAAAATAAAATAAAAAAATAGTGTGTAGAAAAATTGCATCGTTTTGCAACATTAAAGAGATTCCGGCCAATAAAACTTTAAGAAAAGAAATGACTCAAACACATATCATTCCATAATTGTTTCTTGCTCAAAAGCTTGGAACTTCTACGGTGGAACTTGGTGGTTCTAAAAAAGAAAAAAAAAAGAAAAAAAAAAGATAATATACAAAGTTTGGTGGTTTAGCCTATTAACCCATATTGTTATTATATTTTTTTAAACTTATATCAACATATTATTCCCATTGGGTAATTTGAATTATGCTTATAAGTGATGCTACTATATATCTCTTGTTGCTATAAATGTCATATATCAATTACTTATCGTGTTCAAGAAAGATATATCATTATTAATATTTAATAGAGTAATTATATTACCACTATAATTATTATTTATTATAACCGTTGGGTAAATGTGAGTAGTGGGTAGTTTTTTTTTTGGAGTAGTGGGTAGTTATCACTATTAACCAAGTTAAAAAATTTTAACAATGAAAAAATAATAGTATAATTGAATTGGCATTTAAAAGTGAAATAATGGGGGTTTACAACTTATGCGGACATATATATATATATATATATAAATGAAAACGCACGAGCCGAGAAAGAAAATGTTTTGGAAGTTAAAAATTGAAACACACAAAACATTCAAATATGCTTGTAGGCAGTAGGACAATGTGTAACGCCCCAAATTTAAAAAACTTGTGACGCTAACTGATCTTTAAAATTAACTTAAAATGCGGAACTTATAACAAAATAATTAAATACGGAAAATCTCATTAACAAATAACGAAGAATCTTGTCCAAAAATAAGTGGAGTTTTAACAGTCAAATAAATGAATAATCCGAAATCCTAGGAACATTTAATATAAATTCCAAGTTATGTTTCTAGCAGCCTTCGTCCGTCGTCCCGCCACTGGCTCCAAAACCTGAAAGTGTTAGTTTGAAAGAATGAGTATAAAAATATACTCAGTAGACTCTAGCGCATATTAATCAATTCATATAATAAACATGACATGTAAATATGCAAATAATTCTTTCTTTCTTGGACGGATCTTGTCTTGTCTTTGAGAACAAATATTATCGTTCTTATGCATTAAAGCAGATACGCGTATCATAAAGAGATCTTAAGCAAATATGCATTCTTTCTTAAGCATATAATAATATGCAAACTTTCTTGTAATCACATATTTTCACATAACATTTATCACATAAATCAATTAATAATGCGCAATACTTTAAGAAAACATTTTAATAAAAATGAGACTACCTTAAACTTGTGGGCTGGGCAACTTTCTTAAAAATCCTACTTGCTTATGAATCTTCACGCCTCGTCTAGTCAAAATAAAATAAATTATTTTAGTATGAAAGAAATAATACTTTGTAAAAAGGGAAAAAAACTTTGGGGACTAAATTGAAACTTTTAAATAGTTTAGGATCGGGACTAAAATGGTAGATGACAAACTTGAGGGCTAAATTCATAAAACTAAAAGTTAGGAAACCTATTTAGCTAAATTGAAAACCATAGAACCGAAATATATAAATCTAGAACTCCGGGACTGATTTAAACATAATCAGAGGTTGGGGACCCGGGTGTTAAATAAATATTTATAAAATTCCCAAATCCCTACCCCAAATCGGCAGAACCCATTTTTTTGAAATCAAGAACAGAGGTCGAAGCAGGGTGTTCGTGCGTGCTTGTGAGGACGGTTCTACACTGGCGAAGGGACTCCAGCCGACGGTGAAAGAGGGTGACCGGGTCTGGGCTCGGTCGAGTTTTACGACTGGCCTAAAGGCTTGGTCTAGGGTTTTGGGTGTGGGGTTCTTGGCGTATAGCCGAGGCGCGAGGCTGCTTCTCAGGGCGATTGGCGCTGGCGATAGGGGGTTTTTGGCCAAGGGTGAGTGCGGGTGGCTGGGATGGTTTGGTTGAGGGCTCGGGGCTGGCAGAGTAGGTGGCACGGTGGCGTTTTGGGCTCAGAAATTTTGGCCGTGACTTAGGGGACTGAGAGGAGGGGTCGCGGGGGTTGTGGCTTGGCAAAGGTGGTCGCGGGAACGGAGGTGGATTGGGTCGCAACTTCAGGGACAGAGGGGGAGTTGTGGTGGTGAGGTTCGGGCGACAGTTGCGTCGCGGTGGCGCAGAAATTTTCCCGGCGTGGCCGTTGCCATTCGCGCCGCTGGTGAAGTGGTGGTGATGTGGTGATTTTGTGTCTGCGTGAGGGGCTTTCCGGCTTGGCTGCGTGGTGCTGCTGAGAGGCAGAGGTGGTGCCGTGAGGATGATGGAGTGAGGGTGTTGGTTTCCAACACGGCTGTCGCGAACCACCGCCAACGGCGATGTAGATAGGTGATGTCGGTTGTGACGACCATCGGTTGTGTATATGTATGGATCAGTATGGATGTCTGATTGTGTATGTGTGTATATATATATGTGCGTGTATATGTGTATGTATTGCTGTGTACTATGTGAAAGAAAACAGAAACAAACTAGTATGTGGGGGGAGGAAATTCACAAACCTTGATTCAGAGAGCATGAATTTTTGCTGAAAAATTTGTGTATGCAAAGACGCATGATTAGGGCTGTTTATAGGTTTTAGTTATAATTTCCTAGTTCGACCGGGACTTGGACTTTTAAGTGCATACGAACTTTCATGTGCACAGGTAATCGAAGTTGAATGAATTACGGAATAATAACTATGGCTAAAACAAGTCGAGCTAGGATCAAAATAGATGAAATAAAATTCGTTTTATACAAAGATTTGGAGCTTTTTAGAAAACAATTTATTTAATATAAAAATTTAATTAAGTCTCAGAATATTCGACTAGACGAGCGCGAACCTAAACAAACTTTAAAATTTGGTGAAATTATAGTAACTTGAAGTTATTTAATAAAATTAATTTTTCTAAAAATTTCCAGGTCGCTACACAATGCATTTAAATTTGGTTGAGTAGCAGAAATACATGGGAATGAAAGAAAGAATAACGAAGGAAATTAAAACTCACATAAAAAATAAAAAAATATTCTTAAATAGAAAATATGTGAAAAACAAAGTAAATAAAATATTTACAATTATTGGATAAAGGTGAAAAGTAGGTAGGCAAAAAGGAATAATGTGAGGGAATATTAAAAGTCATATTGAAAATAAAAAATATTCTTAAATAGAAAATATGAGAAAAACAAAGTAAATAAAATATCTACAATTGTTAGATAAACATGAAAAGTGAGTTGGATAAATGTGAAAAGTAAGTGGTAACAACTACTATTTAAATTAAAAATTTTAAAAATAAAAAAATAAAAAAATATATATAAGAGATTCTAGTATCTTTTTAAGCGGGAAAAAGATACTGGAATCACTCCTCCTTTTCTTATATATTGATAGATATAGATTACATGATTTATTTCAAATTTAAATTACTGAATTGGAGATTTTCTTCCTGTACAAGGTCAAAAAGCATCAAAAATGACGTGAAAAAAGGATTAAAGATGACGTCAAATTTAATTCACCAAGCGAGAGGTTTTCTCCCATACGAAGTCAAAAAGGATTAAAGTATTGCTTGTCGTTTTCTCCCTTCGCCCTCCTTCCTCTCGTCTTTACATTCGTCTCCTGCCTCCTTTCCTCCCCACGTATTGTTAAAGTCGAATCCATCGCATAGTGGTCAACGATCAAATACTATTCTGATTTCTCGCCATACATCTAGTTAGATATGCTCATATGGTTGCCGATCATTTTTTTACATAAAATATATCTCTTGTAGTTTCAAAAAGAATTAAGAAAAAACCTCTCTTATGAGTCTTAGGGGGTGTATTCAATTGAAACTTCTTAAGACTTTTAAAGATTTTTTTAATTATGGGATTTTTGTGGATTTTGTCAGATTGGATTTGATTTTTATGGATTTGTTAGGAGTCGAGGAAACTATATCTAGACTTTTGTGGATTTTTGTTTAAGACTTTTCTAAACTTTCATTGAAGACTTTTTAGGACATATCAAGACTTTTGCATAATTTCTTAAAAAATAAAGATTTATTATAAAATTCAATTTGCATCAAAACCCTAATTGGAAGGGTATTTTGCCTCTACAAACTCCGCTCCACAACTTTATAACAATACTTTGAGGTTTCATGAATAGTGATATGGAACAAAGATGACATAATATAAAATACTGATGAATGAATCATTCATCATTAAAAGATATAATAAATTATTCATAATAATAATAATAAGGTATAATTAACCGTCAATAAAAAAATTTCAATAATAATGAAATAGTTCTTCGTATCCATGCTAGTAACATGGAAAAAATTGATAGAAATTTGTTTTTAAAAAAAAGTCTTATCTCATCGTTCACATATTCATTCAATATATTTATCCAAAAAAAAGTAATTCAATATCAATTATCAAAGAAATCGATAAAATTATTCAATCTTCTACAGGACCTTATGAAGAAAGAAAAAAATCAATTAACACTTGTAACCCTATTTTGAAGAATCAAAGTTGCATTTCTTCTCTCTTTACTTCGTCTTTTGTGGCTTTTCTCAAATCTCATGATTGTAGATGAGATTTTGTGATGAGATTTGTTATTTATATTTTTTTTCCTAAAAGTAATGTCTAGATTATAGAGAAATCTTAAAAAGTCTTGCACAACTTAAATATCTTATGACATTTTTAGACTTTAAAAAATTCTCAATTAAATACCTTTAGAATTTTAAGGACTTTTAAAATGTTTTTAAAAATATCAATTAAATACACTATGACTTTTAAGAAGTCTTTAAAAGCGTCAACTAAATACGATTTTCAAAGTCTTAAAATGTATATAAAAATCTTAATTAAATACACCCTCCTTATTGTATATTATTCCAAAATATTGGTAACATCCGGTACTCTAGAAACCAATCAACAACTGACACAAATCCAAAAAATAAAGTAGTCGAATTTTTTCCCTAGGTTGTTGCCCATACCAAAGGGAGCCATTCCCTAGTCCGCTTCAACTAACCCCTTCGTCGGTGGCCCCAGGCCTGTAATACAAAGGCCAAAGGGGCTACAAGTGCCGCCGCTTCCAAAACAAACCCCGCTAACTGAAGGTAGAGAGACGCGTTCAGCTTTAGATGTGTGTTTTTTCTGTATTTTTGTTCAAGTTTTTAGCAGTATTACCATCTTTTGCATTAGTTCTATACAGGGTTTTAGAAAAGATTTATCTCTGTGAGTCTTTCAATATTCTTATGGGAATTCACCTTTTTAATTCTGACATAGAGATGCTGCTGTGTTTGAAGTAGTTGTGAATTCCATCTTTTGCTTAACTAATTTGAGTGTTCTCATTGGTGGTAAATATGAATATGTAGGGTTTATGATGTTTTTGTCAATTTCAGAATATGGTGTAGTATATTTGAAGCAAAATACTAAAGACTGTGCGGTTCCATTGTAAATGACTAGTATCTGAAACTTTGGATGTTTTAAGTTTGGTTAATTTAATTCTATTTTTAGGTTAAGGAAGTGTTACGTGAAGAGACTCGCATGATTCCATTGGATTGAAACCATTGAAAGTGAGAAAATATAAAATTTATAATTACTTTCTGAGTTCTGCTTATGGCTGGTAAAGATAGCTCTTATCATAAGCGTGGGAAAAAAGTTAAAATGGGCAGAAAGGTGAAGGAGGAACGCACAGAAAGAGGTCAGAAGGTCAAAAAGAACCAAAATGCCTCAGTCCTGCAAGCATCATTTGTCAGGTTTTGATTCTTGATTCTTGATAAGCTTTCTTCTACGGTCTTATGTTTAAGTATGTCTTGTTCTTATGTCTAAGATAAGCAAAGTCTGATGCTTTAGAAACTTTGATTTTAGAAAACAGGTTGACCCAGAGACGGCAAAGTACTTTGCTGAGATTGCAAATGTAATAGAAGGGACTGAGATTGAGTTAGAGGAGCGAGCAATTATATGTGGCAATGCTTTGGAAGAGGCTAGAGGGAAGGAAGTGGAACTTGCAACTGACTAGAGTATGCCATACTTTGCAAACTCTACTTGATGGCTGCTCTGTGGACCATCTTTGTGGCTTTCTGCAGAGCTGTGCAAACAATTTCTCTCAAATTGCTATGGATAGATCTGGTTCTCATGTAGCTGAAACAGCTCTGAAGTCATTGGCCTTGCATCTTCAGGAGGATAACGAGAATCACTCCCTCATTGAAGACACGCTGAGGACATTATGCCAGGTAAATAGGTTTTTTGAGATCTCGAAGACCACAGTCACGCCAGTTTGGATATTCACCACATAATATGGTTTGCTTGATGCTTCTCTCGGGTTACTTTTTTTTTACAATTTCTTAACTAATTTCTCTATGTAAATCCATTCTGTTCTTAAAAAAATAAATAGAAATTCATTATCAGCTTAAAATAATGAGAGTGCATTGATTCTCTCAACTAGGGAAATAAAACTGTCAGCTGTGTTTTGAATTAGGATTTTAGTCATATGATAGGGCTTACAATTTTCAGTTAATTTGTCTTCTGAACTGTTTTTTTAAGTACTGAAAGAAGGTAATTAGTATGCCCAATTAATGGTATCTGAGAAGCTTGCTTTGCCGTCATGTGTGTGATTTATGTACCTATGCATGGTGGGATTAATTTGGTTAAATATTTCCTTCTACCAGGAAATTGTGGTCAATCCTGTTGATATAATGTGCAACTGTTATGGATCTCATGTTATGAGGAGGCTTCTATGCGTTTGTGAAGGAGTAACCTTAGACTTGTCAGAGCTCCACTCAAAACCATCAATGGTGCTGGCGGAACGTTTGAATTTGAGGCCATCTCAGATTAATGGTCATGAGTTGCAACATCATCAGAAATTTCCCGATCAGTTAAAATTCGTCGTATCAGAGATGTTAAACCCTTCCAGGGTTAATATAGCAACACTTCTAGTAAATCAACACAGCAGTTTGGTTCTGCAGGCATGTTTTCTACCTTTGGACTTCGTTCACTGCTTTAATATCTTGTGGACTAGTTAAGATTAAGAAGGGGTAATAGGGCTTGAGCCGTTTTGTTTTCCAGGTAATGCCTTTGGCAAAGATAAACAGATCTAAAAAATTTATTAAAACGTAAAAAAGGTTTTAATAAACCACTAGTGATATGCAAATGCATAATAGAACAGCTTTAAAAAAAAAACAAAAAGCCTTGCGATGATGCTGCGAGGCGTGTCTCCAAAATTTACCTCGATATCCGTGCCTTGGCCCTTGGGTGCCTTTTTGTTTGCCTTGCTCTAATGTGGGCCTTGGTGCTCACCTGGGTTATTGGAACTATTGTAGATATTAGATATAAAAACTGAAAGATTTTACATGGTGTTTGTTTAGGTCTAGTTTTCTACACGTATTATCAACCAGTTCATGTGCACTTTTTCTTTGTTTAAATCTCCAATATTGTCAGAAACCGTAACTTGCATATTGTTGCTGCATTTTATGTTCATATTAGGTGCCATACACGTGCATATGGTTATTCATATGTATCAGTCAACCAACCATTTCCCTGTTAATGGCTGCTATTGTAAATAGAAGAATCTTAAAATTTTCAATCTGTGATCTTTTGTTTGCTAACGATAGTCTAACAGATGACTAATCAAATTTATTCAATGACAGACTGCTCTGAAATTATTAGCTGGACACGGAGAGGATTTGTTGAATGTAATTCAGGTCCTCCTTCGCTTCAGTATGATAAATGCCTCTGAGGGGAACTTAATAGAGGTGAAGGATGCCCTAAACATTTCAAGTTTAGTCAAAGAAAATGCTTATAGTCATTTAATGGAGGTGAGATTAACTTTTACTGATTATCTCCCTTTATACATTTTATCTGTTAGTAGTACTGTCTTGAACAACCATCTTTTTCATGATTGGTTTAAAGATTCCTTAAGTTCTATGATATTAATATGGTTTAATGATATCTGACTCTTCTTTGGGCCAATGGTTTTGTGAGCTCGATTGAGTTAATGTAAGAAAAATTTGAAACTGATTCATCCAAAGGAAGATGTATATGCATCTTAAGAACAAGTGTGAACTTTAGGATAGATCATATACCCGTCCAAACATTAAATATCTGTTAGCTCTGATTCTTCTGTCCACAGTTAGAGGTCATCTTTTAAAGGTCTTCAGTAATTTAGCCCTCTCCTCTTTATTGCCATACCTTACCATATCAAATGTTAGTGTCATAGAACCTTAAATATTTCTTATTGGTTTAAAAATTTGGAAAAATGGCAAGATCGGAAGCGCTCTTTTTGGTGGTCAAAGTATCTGCCGCACTGCAATGCAAATTATAATTTTGCTCACAAATAACTTAATAAAACTTTGTTCTATGGTTTCATTCATAAATTATTTCATACAGTATGCTCTGCATTTGTGTTGTCTGCGCTTCTAACTTCGTGAACGACTTTGCAGGTCATCTTGGAAGTGGCTCCTGATACATTGTACGATGAATTATTCAAAAAGGTTTTCAGCGGTTCTATACTTAAGATGTCCTTGCATCATTGTGGCAACTTTGTTGTACAAGCATTGGTTTCCCATGCAAGAATTCAAGATCATGTACGTTCAGTTAACCTTTACTTGCATCAGGATTTTGTCCTTGTTATGTCTTATTATAACCTAGCAACCCATCTTACATTTTTTCTCTTTCCACATATTTGAAGGGGAGATGGGTAAGGAACAGGAGCAGGTAGGTAAACACACATGGAAATAAAAAAGTTGTGTGTTCCGGTGTTTTCACTAAATTTATTTATGCTAATTAAAGCAGAATATGTGAGCCCCATTCAAACTGAAGGAACTCAGCACGTTCACAAGGAATGAAGCTGCCTTTTATAAGCTTTATACATCCATCATTGGGCTGATAAGTGATATCTCATGGAGTGATGATAAACGTGCTACCTCTTTAGATGATTTGGAAACACATTATGCAATTGATCCAATGAAGAAAATTATGTTGCCTTGACTCGGTACTCAATCTATTCTTTTGTGGAGTCCAGATAAAGTCAATTTGGGAGGAGCTTGGTACAAAATTCAAGGATCTTCTTGAAATGGGACGGCCTGGAGTTGTTGCATCTCTTCTTGCTTCATGTCAAAGGCTTCATACCCATGAACAAAAGGTTTGTAACTTATTACACTTGTAAATTTTGAACTTACTGTAGAGTAACACTTTCATGGTAAAAGTCAAGTCTGTCTGATGGAACAGTTAATTTATGTAGGTTATTGCTTTTTGAGGTTTAATTGCTGAGAAGGATTGTTGTGTCATGTGTGCCACTTGCTATAACATATGAACGTTATGCCTCTCTTTTTCCCCCCCTTTAGCTTTTTGCCCCTAATCATGGACTGTTCTGGGTGACAGTGCTGTCAGGCCCTTGCTGCTGCTGTATGTTTGGAGAATGAGTCTGCAGTACTCATTGTTCCACGGATATTGTTTCTTGACAGTTACTTCAGTTCTGAAGATAAGAGCAGCTGGAATTGGCCACATGATGTCAAGATGCACGTTCTAGGTTCATTAATTCTGCAATCAATTTTCAAACTTCCAAATGTAGGTGACATTCCTGGCATTTGTTTTAATGTTTCTGACACAGAAGCAAATTGCTATACGTAATGTTGGGTCTATTCCGATCTCAGCTAAAAAAATACTTTTAACTGGTAAAACATGTATGTCCTAATCTTGCAATGAAACTACAACTGCTGTAAGAGAGAAATACAGAAAGTTAACATCATATTAGCTAGACGACTAACTCATAGAACTATGCATACACCGACTTTTAGCTATGACACTTCTTACATACAGTTTCTCCCTCTGTCATGTAGAATTTCATACAGGCGTATGTCTCCAGCATCATATCATTAGAGGATGGCCGTGTTCTTCAAGCATCAAAAGACCCCAGTGGTGCTAGGGTTATTGAAGCCTTTCTCAGTTCAAATGCTTCAACTAAACAGAAACGCAAGTTGGTTATCAAGTATGTTATAACATTCCTATTCCCTTTATGAGTAGATATTCTAAGTCAAAGCAGTCTGATTGTATGACTTTGTCACCAAACAGTTTTATCAGTTTGGCAAATCTTGTTGAAATGGGTGATTCTCAAAATGAACCCTTTGAAAAGCTCTCCGAATGCAATTCAAATATAAAGCTGTAAGAAAATTTAAAGATCATTCCTTGGACATTCTCATCCCTGATAGCTGAAACTTAAGAAAAAAAGGAAGTCCTTTTACATGTGACAGTGTGGCAATTTGACTATGTTTAACCAACCCATTTATTTAAGCATTTGAAAACAAACACATTTATTTAAGTGTTTGGCTCCTTTTGGATGCCCTTTTAATTAGTTTGCATATTATTGAACGCTATAAGTAATCGTTTAATTATTTTGGGATTTCCAATGGGCACTCTGGATGTGACCAAGAAATGCAGCAAAAATTGAAGGCCTTTATCAACCTCTTGACAGTTTTGACGAAATGTTTGATTTCAGAAACTCCTTTTGGACCAAATTTTAGTTTATTGCATTGCTGGCCAAACCCCTTGTATGCTATACTAATATGTAATTTTTTATTTATTGCTCGAAAAATGTAAAGGCTTAGAGGACATTTTGGAGAGCTTTCTGTAAATCCATCTGGTTCATTCACTGTAGAGAAGTGCTTCAATATCGGCAATATGTCACTGAGGGAGACCATTTTATCCGAGATATTACCCGTCCAATCAGAGCTTTCCAAAACTAAGCAGGGCCCTTACCTGTTGAGGAAACTTGATGTTGAGGGGTAAGTTGTTGGTGCTCTCTCCTTGTTCACTGTTCTCTCTCTCTCTCTCTCTCTCTCACACACACACACACACACACCCCCACCCCCCCTCCCACACTCACACTCACACACACAAAATAAAAAAATTCCACATAAGGATACATTGTCTACCTTATGTAGTCTGGTTTCACTTTTTCTGTCTTATATCTTTGACGTGTAATTCAAGATAATGTTGTGTATTGGTTCTTATTAATTGGATGTGACTGTGTCGCTAGATGGTCTATACTCCTGTCAATGAGGAATATAATTCCATGATTGATTTTGACTATTGCAAAAAAAAGATATCTATGGACAATACCTTAATGGAAACACCTTACAGATTGTGTTGTAATATATTAAATATTCTCTGTCGTGGAAATTACCTCTCACACTTGTACTGCTCAGCATATCAACTTGTGTATAGAAATTCTTACAGAACCTATGTGAAAGAATTATTTTTGCTTTTAGCTTGATTTGTTGATGGTGATTACAGTATTTCATGTTTCACAGCTTATGTGCTTCATATTGGTTAATATAAATTCTTTGAAAATGTAAAACATGAGAAACTTACCTTGGTTTGTTTGAATCTCTTGCCAGAAAAACTACAAAAATATAATATATTATTTACTAAACACATTCATCATTCAGTTTTTAAACAGGATGTAAGCATTGATATTTGTTGGTCTATATCTGTGTGTGTGTGGAGGGCACTACATCATGATTAGAGCGGTTTTTGTCCGTGTTACGGAAACACGTGATGAGAAGAAAACTTTTGGGTTTGCATACCGTAGGATGTCTTAGATTCTTTGTATTTAAATTCTCAGTTTGAAGATTATTGAAATTAATCTCGTTTCATTCTTCTAATAATAGATTTGCAAGGAATCCCGAGCAATGGAAATCAAAACAAGCTTCAAAACAGTCTGCTTATGAAGAGTTCTATGCGGCATTTGGACCTAAAGAAACCAAGACTTCACAAGGTGAAAAATTTCTTGCAGATACTCGTCACAAATCACAGACAGAAAAGTTGAAGGGCATTAAGAAGGAGATTGACAGTCGACCGGCTTCTTGTTCCCCGTTTTTGGCTTACCCAGAATCCACTAGCTTAAAAATGTCAGGAAATAAACGAGCAAGTTTTTCCAAAGATGTGATGGATTCTGGTGTTTCTAACTTCAAAAAAAGAAAACATTAATGGAAAATTTTAGCAGTGCTATGGTGAGCACTTATGGTGGACAAATTCTTCAGGATGACAAACCATCAAATCTTGTGAAGGAGGAAAAGCGGCTCATGAAAGATGACGAACCAAAATCTTTAAGAAACAAGTGGAAATGTGGGATGTGAATCACTCTGGTTTAGCTTTTAGTTTTTACCTCAAATCAGACACTTTATTGGATTCGAAATAATTGCCTTTTTAATTTAAAAGGAAAAAAAATTTTGCAATTTTCGATATTTGTTCAACTGTAATGTGCCATAAAGCTTGGGAAGTTAGATTCGATGGAGGATACTATACTACCTTTGCTGCTACGAATGTAACTGTTGTATTCTCATATCTAAGCTGGAGAAATTACATTAAACAGCTAGTCAGCTACATATGATAAAATCAAAATTGGGTACGCTACAAGGTGCAAAAAGTCATCTAGTCCTCGAAGATTAAAAAGCAGAAACTTCAATGTACAGACTGACTATCATTTGAAATGAAAGAATTTCTTGGCAGGTCCTCTTCTTTGTTCGAAGAACACTCCAGTTATCCTATGGAGGTTTGCACCTGGTACAAGAAAATGATGTCTGAGTAAAGCTTCTTAGCTTATGGAGGAAAAGGGCTTGAGCATTTGGGAGTTAGAATTACTTGTTCTGCGTGGGATTTGATCTACTTGGAGGTACTCTTCGAAAGCTCGATTTCACCTTCTTGAATGGATTCTTCTCATCTGGATGCAAACTTTTGAAAGTCTGTGATGAGGAACCAGTATCACTGCTTGTGCTTGAGGATATCTGTTTCTCCACCAGGAGCCGAACCGCCTGCGCTTCTTGCCGGTGGGATTGCAGAATTAGCACCATTGCAAGAACAAAAGTGATCATTCTCAAGTAAAACATCATACTTTTGAGTACTTTGAGCTTTTTGTTTGTTAGATGACACTCGAAATTTTTTTTTTTTTTTTTGGGGGATTTGAGGGTGTGATCAAGCTGTTGTCCTGAAGTTTATATACTTGAATTTTCTTGAAAAAATCTACTGGGTATCCAAAGCAAGTGGAATCATGTGATGCTTCTTTGACTGTATCATGTTACAGCTCTGACTTCCATATTAGTTGTTAAAAGGGTTTCAGAGTGGTCATGTGAATAGGCACGTGATAATATTTTAATCTATGTAGGAGCTGATTCTGAAGAAGCTGATACTTTATTGCTGTTCTTTCTGCATATCAGAGTATTTTATACATGGTTTTGTGAAGAGTTTAGCTTCATTTTGTTCTAATCCCTTTGAGGCTATTGTATAAAGAAAGAAAAACAGTGGGTTTAGCCAGTTGGCTTTGTTTTCTACTGCTGCCTTTTTCCTGGCATTCAAATTGGGATCTGTAAGAGGGACGTGTTTGTTTGTTTAGACTTCAGTTTCCTTCACAGATGCAACTGACATAGATCTCTATCGTCCTCGTTGAACGCTGTTCCAATGCTTATGCCCCCCCTGCACAGGCACGTGCAGATTGGCATAGCTGATTTGATAATTTGTAAGGCACGGCTCCTAACCTTACACGTTTGATTAACTATTTGCCACTAGCTAGTTTACGTATAAATTCTTTATAGTGCAAGTACAACTGTGAGTCTGCGACTATTTCTGTTAGTTTGGTTCACTATTTCTTTTAGGAGCATATTTGGTGTGCTTCTTTGATCACAGCAACAAATTGGTAAACTACAAAAACGAGACTTCATAAGCTCAGGAATTTGATAACGGACTGAACATTGAAAAATAGAGACTCCTTCCTTGTGACAATTATCTCATCTGCAAATATATGTGTGATGTGTGAATTCCTAATTGGCTAGTAATATCAAATTTGGTACTTTTGGAGTATCAGAACACTCTTTCCCCATGTTATCTTTAATGTTTTTTATTTCTTAATTGGTAGTTTGTTGTACCCTAATCTTTTTTACACTTGAATTCTTACCTTTTCGAAGCCAATATCTTTTAAAATTTGTAGGTATACAAGACCTATTTGGTCAAATGATGTCCAAGTGATTCACACTCCTTAGATTTAGAGTTCAAGTCCTCTAACTTATAATAGCTTTGTAGTAATATTTTTTTTAAAGAACTAAAGAAAGCTAAGAATAGCAACGTTGAGACAACCGTAAAAGTATATAGTAGCAAAAGAACAAGATTTGGTAAAGAAAAACCATTTCTTTGAAATTGTAGCAAGATTGTCACATGTAAACGCAAAAAGAAAAGGTGGGCTACGTGTATAGATTAATAATATCAGTTCTTCAACAGTCAAAACTCAAAAGATAAAAGGCGTTAATATAATCAAATCTTCTATATACCCTGCAGTGTTGGAAATGAGAATCTTGTCCAATTTTTGAGTTTATTTACTAATTTAATAAAGTTTATTGTTATAGAACAAAGTGATTGAAATCTTTTCGAGACTGTTGATGGAGGGGACCTTGGGATTAGGTGAGGAAATGATAAATTTCTCATTTGATTTCATATCTCTGATAAATTTATGTTGAAGTGCAACGTCCTTTTTCAGTTTAGGCTCATGTTGTCTTCAACAATTGAATGCATTTCATTGCAAGCTAAGTAGCTAACTAATGATAATATAAATTTGTTATATTTAATAAATAACGAGCTTTTATTTAAATACAAAATGAGTTAATTACATATTTCGACTTCTTCTTAACACTTTGTTTATCACAAATCCCAACAGTATACACCTATTTCATTAGGAAATCATGTATGTCTTGTATAAATTTTATACTTGTAAAATAGTCGAGCTGTTCCTTAACCTAGGGTAGGCGTAGATGACCCGCGCTTTGCCGTGCAAGGAAGATTTGTTTTCACTTTTTCATTTTCTAAAGAAGTATTATTGACTTTTGTAAAGCAGGATGATACTTATTTTTAGTTAAAAGTTGAGGGACTTGCAAGAAATGTCCGAAAATAATTTCCCAAAAAAAAAAAAATGGTCATGAATTTTCACCATTTACGTTTATGGCCGAAATATCAAAATTTGGAATTATTCCCAAACAAATTTGACAATGACCGGTAACTCCTAAACAGAGAGAACAAGTCAAATTTTTAGTTTCAAAGACGACTAAATTATATCAGGAGATATATTATTATCATTCAATACATATATGTTGAGAAATTTAACTATTTTGCATCAATAGGGGTAAAATAGACTTTTTATTGCTTGGCGCTTTTGCAAATTTCTCATAAAAGTTTTCTCACCTATAATGCAGGTGTTGGCTGGTATGATGGAAGCTATATCTGTAGGTGGCTTTTTTCATCAAGAATTGCTATTTGTATATGTAAGGCGTACGAAATTTGTAAGCACTCTTAGATTTACACACACTTTTAAAAGTGTTATTTAAAGGAAGATGAAGCCAGGGACATTTATAGGTGAGTATAGGTGAGCATTTCTCTATATGCAAGTGCATGTTTAAAAACTATCCCTTCCATTCTAATTATTTGGTTCACTTTATTTTTTTTCACAAGAATTAATAACGGTATTAGAAAAGACAATTACTCAAACAAACTTCTATTATATATTGGCATTAGAATTAATAGTATTAGAAAAGACAATACTTTACATTTCAAGATTATATATTAGTATACATTTAAATGAAAGTGAAAGTGGACTAAGTAAATGGGATTGAGGGAATATATTGGGAGGCAGAAGGTCGAGTGCTAACCTTGTAGAAAACTATACAAAAGCTACCATTATTATATTAAGAGAGCGTGATCTCCTTTTAGGGAAGGAGCATCGATTCTCTCATTGTGTTCTAAAAATCTCATCTCTATGCATGTAAGCATGCTCATACTTGAAATCTGCACTTTACGCTTCGACACATTTTATACTCTTTCACTCATTAACGTATTTGAAAAATCACACTTTTTAGAGCATAACTCTTATTCGAGATGGCAATGTCACATCACTTTAAAATGTAGTGTTGTATCGCTTTAATTATTGATGTGGCACAGCACTATCCTTACAAATGGGAGGATAAGTCATAATCCCTTCTCCCATTGAGAGATCACTTCTCTACCGCCTGTACTTAAGAAGAGCAAGATGAGTTCTATATCCCATGGATTTCAACCTCAACTCTAATGCAAACAATTGTCATACGTTGTGGCTCCCTTTTGAATTCTCGATATGTTTCCGGTAGTCTCGATCTCCCCTCATAAGTTTGGTGAAATTATCTCATCAAATACCCACGTTGCGAGAGATTATTAGACAACTCACAGATAAATTGTAAATCTTATCATTTAATAAGTTTGTTAGCGTCAACGATAACGTTGATCTAATCAGATAACTTCTTGCTTCCGTAACCAAAACGCAGGGAGTGTTGGAGGCATGACTTATGAGACATGCCCCACAAAAGAAGCTGATTTCCCTCCTAAAAGTGAAAGAAACCTACGCCCTCCGAGACATGCGGCATGAATCTTTTACTTTCAAAATAATAATATAATAATGATGTGACCTAACCTATATATATTAGTTAATATATTGGTCACCTTTTAATCTACTTTACTTTAAAAACACATTAATTCAACAACTAATCTCAGTTTGAAAATGAGTCAATCTTATTTTTTTCATTTGTTAATTGGGTTACTGTACTTTAATTTCTGCCATTCAAGTTACCATACTTTAATTTTGTTCATAAGATGTCACTACTACTAATTTTGATGATGCATATATTAACGGCAATTAATGGCATGGCTGCTGAATATAGATAGTAATCGTGCATGAAAATTAAAATACTTTCAAGTATAAAGTATTTAATAGGCACGTCATTAGTTACTATTAGTTGATGCGATAGAATCAGACATAGTGACCTCTTGTGTAGCAAAACTAAAGTATAGTGACCTGAATGACGGAAATTAAAGTACAGTGACCTGATTGACAAATGGATCAAAGTACAGTGACCATGAATGAAATTAACCCGTTAGGTTTCTATCTTATTATTTTATAAATTTTGCAACCCATTATTTTGAAAATTAATTTCCACTGATTATGCCGTTTAGTTTTTCTCTGTTATTATTATAATATTTTTTCTTAATAATATAATTAAAGTTTCTAAAATTAATTTAATATAAATAAAAAAGTAAAAAGGGGTGTGACAGGGATGGTGTGGGGAAACAGAATTGCCGTGTTGCTGCCTTGCTGTGGGTGTAGGGCGACTGGTTTTTTTTTCTTATTCCTATAGATAAGAATGAAATCCTAAAAGTTAAATATTTAATGATAATAAATTATTCTAGTTAAAGAATTTTTAAAAAGAAAAAAAAAACAGTGATGCACATTTTTTATAATGAATATATGTTTTAAACATATGAGTTTTTAAATTTTTTGTTCCAAGTTCCTTTTTTTCCCCCTTTTTGGCTGCCCTGTTTTGCTTTGTTTCTTTTTTATTTATGGTCTTGTTCTATTTTTTATTTTTATTTTTTTTCTAGTTTCTTTTGTATATGTTGTTTGTGGTTGTAGCTGTGTGTCCAGTTGTTTGGACCCCTCTGTAAATTCCCTCATAATTAATGGAAATTCTTGTTTTAAAAAAAAAAAATTTATTTGTTCCAAGTGTTGGTTATTTCGTTTAGTCTTGTGTTTTGCATGCTTTTGACGTTTGAGCATGCATTTGAGTTTGCCTCCACCATATCAAATAGTGTCAGGTTAAAAGTTCTATAATTTTTATGGGTGAAATATATAATTTGATGGATTCTCATTTATCCAATTTTCCCTTTGTCTTTTTTCCGCCTCACTTCTCCTAATTGTAGAAGTGTCCACTCAATAGTAGGTCTAATCAGTGCTTACAACATATCCAACGGTGGCTCCGAGTTAGTTGGTTCTTTATGAAGATCTCGCATACCTAACTAAATAATCTCTAGTACTCCATGCTTCAGGTCACATTAATTGTTCGATACTTATCGTGTTTTGCTACAAATATTTCACATCTTGCTAGTAACCTGGTAGCAAGGCTGCGGATAACCATCTTGCTCTATTGATCGTCTAGTCCTGCTCAAATTCATCTGCCACTGTGAACATCAAATCTTTTCATTTAATCAGGTGTCAAAACGAGTGAAAACTTAACTAGAAAGAAAGTAGAATCATTAATCATTAATATTTTTTTGTAAGGGAGTAATGACTGATGATCATCAACAAACATGATTTGATGTTAATTCCTTTGCACCCATTAATCAAAGTTTCCCATTTCTTAAAGTTTGGTTAATTTGCACTAATCTCTTATTTATCATTTTAAAATCTATGCATTAACTCACACGGCACTCACCTTCTCTCTATGCACTCTTTCCATTTACACACAAAATCCACCAGTAGCTTTCACTACCTATCCAACTGCCAAAAGTTTCTATAAATTCCAATACAATCTCATGTGATCAAATCTTGTTAGCTGTCCTCTACATGTAGGGAACAAAATCATCAAAAGGAAATAAACCATATAAATCAATGAAATCATTGTAATATCTTTTTGTAATTCTGTTTTATTGCTCTTTGATTCATCTTCCTCAGTAAAACTGTTTCATCCTTTCTTTGTGTACATATCTATTTCATAGTGCATTTTGCTCTAGCACATAGATTTGTCGGCCGGAAGTTTTCATAAAACGGTTGGGGAGACTATACGGTAGCGATTATTGGTGCCGTTGACATTCAAGGGAAGAATGAGTTCACCAATGTACAAGAAATATGACAGTGAAGATTTTCTTGACTATGAGTTTGATTGCCAAGCAGATTTTAAGCAGGTATGTGTATGCTGATGTTTACTTGTATGATTTTCTTACTTTCTGGTCTGTCTTGTATGATTTTCTTGCTTTCTGATCATTTCACTTTGTTAATTTTTAGTTTTTGGAAGAAGCAAGAAATAATTCATGCCAGGGGAATTTGAAGACTGAATCTCTTGAAAAAGTGGGAACAACGGGGCTATCAAATGGGGAGAAAAAGAATAGGAAGTCATGGAAAAGTTCTCTGTTTTCCTGGTTGAAAACTGATAAGAAGAACAAGTCCGCGATGCAACCTCCAAGGAATGGCACCGTCGGTTCTCAACTGAAGCATGGTCCGTTCTCAGGTCCGGTCTGTGGTAGAGGTGGCAGCATTACTGGGCGATCTCGGAAACCAACGTCAGGACCCATAACCAGTCTTTTCAGTTCGAGCAAGAGAGTCGAGGATGAGGTGCCCTATGAGTCCCTTGGCCAGCTTAACAAACCTCATGGTGTTGTGTCTTATGGACCAGTTTACTTGGTCACTTAGACCTTCAATAAGTTCCAGAATTTAGCCTCATTCATGAATGTCTGTCGGTTGAAACTGTATTCTCTAATTTTTGTACAAATGCATATTGCGCAAAACTCGATATGACAATGAACAAGATATTAACTTCTCTTCTTCTCGAGTACAAACAAGTAATGAGAAATCCGCCCGACCAAACGTAACACGAAAGGATAGTTTTCGAGTCTGTTAACTATGTTGTGTGTATTATTTCTTCTTATATTTGGTTTCTTGCATTTGTATATCTTATACCAGCAAATGGGAAGAACTTCCCAGCAATCAAAAAAGGATAGTAATCAGTCGTCAAAAGCAAGAAAAGAAAGGATTTCTTCAATGGCAATAAATTTCATATAATTGCAACAGCTCAGCAGTACATAATAGCTAGCTAGCATTGATGAATGGTCCTGAGATTTCACCTAATACTCTTCCGTAAGAGAAGGTTACATATGTAATTCTCAGACAGAGAAGCCAAATTAAAGTATGCAAAACAACATATTAACTTCCTATGACCGATAATCAGGTTCCCTGAAACATGGAAAAGCTCGACATGAAGTACGGCTATCAATTTCAGCCAAGAATCTGCATCGAGAATCAAAAAAACGGAGAACAACTACACGTGTTGAATGGAGAATCGATCATCTCTGAATCCAGTAATCCACCAATGAGTTGAGGTTTCACTCTGAATAGTGCCAAACTACTGGTGGAAGGAAGTACTCATCCAAACCAAGAACCCCAAATGACATCTTTAGACTTGACAAATTCGATCACTGTCAACCGAAATGTCAACGGCTTGGTCCAACCAATTTACATTATAGCTACCAATAAACATAGTAACATATTACAATGAATAAAATCAACTTTGAAACCCCTGCTTCGTTGTTACATATCGCCATTTCTAGGACTGGGACTGCAAGGATTGACCCTTCTGTTGCCACTCAAAAGCCTTTTCAATGACCTAAGTCGTGTCGGTATGGGAGATTTTTGCTCTTCCTCTTCATTAAACTGCCTTGGTATATCAATCACAACCATGCCGTCTAGCCTATTACTCGCCGACTGGGATGATGAGGACGCCAAAGAACTCGAAGGCTGGGAGGAAGTGGCAGTGTTACTTCCACTTCCATCCTCCAAAGAAGTACCCAAAGTGCTAATCTGAGTTTCATTGCCCCAAAACAACACATTGGTGGGAAAACTTGGAGCATCTGTTCCATTAGCACCTGAATTTTCTCCTATTGGATTTTGCAATATATTCTCAAGTGTAGTTTCAGTAGTAGTTACTGAATTCAAAGATGATTGATTCGGATTTGAAACCGGGTTTCGACAAAGAGGGCAAGTGGAATGTGATTGGAACCACATGTCAATACACTCCACATGAAATCCATGCTTACATTTTGGTAAAAGTCTGGCCTTTTCACCATCAGTGATCTCACACAGACACACAGCACACTCCAATCCTTCTTTAAACTCTTTGGGATCAAAAACAACTACAGGTATGGTTTTGAGGACAGCTGGGTCCAGGCCGGGGCGAGCAGCCAGAACAGTTACTTCTAGGTGCCCAGCAGCAAAATCAAGGCGGCGCCGACGGCGGCCAGCGGGTGCGTGGGTGGCCGTGGCGTTTTCTTGGCGGCGGTGCCAGAACCATTTGGCATAGAGGTGGAGACAGAACACAAAGACTACCACAAAGAAAAGGAGTATAATAGCCACCACCATTATTTTCCCTGTGAGCTCAAGCACACCCGTGTCACCAGATTTCAGAATACCTACAGAATCTCCCATTGTATATATATCAACAAAAGGAGGAGATCTTTACGGGATTTTCCAAGAAAATCTACTCGGGATCTTCTTCTTCCGAAATACAAGAGAAAAACGTCAAAACAAAAGAGCAGATTCAAGAAAATGGCACTCCTAGGACAGGGGAATTATATTCCTGGAATCCCAATGAAAAAATTGAGATTCAAGCAGAACCCAGATACGATTTTTTAGTGATCTCTCGGAATTTTGCTCGAGTGTTGAGTAAATCCCACATTTGGGACATGTGGAGGATTCTTCAAAAACCCCGGGAAAATCCTGAAACCTTGATCAAAACCCAGAAAGGATGTTTCTTGTATAGAACAGAAGATTAAGAATATTCAGCAGAAACTCGTATAAAATGGAAACGGAATGAAATTTGAAGAGGAGAAAGAGGAGAAAGAGGAAAATAAGTGAAATTTGAACTTTCCAAACAGTTTCAGACTCCTTGGAAGATTAGTGCACGTTTTTATATTGAAAGAAAATTCAAGAAAAAACTATGCAGAAGATGAATTGAACTCTGGGTCCAAACATTGAAACAGAAAATGACATTGACAGAAAACAGTATCAAAATAGCAGTCAGCGGAGAATGGAGTAAAAATTGAAAATGGAGGAAGATGAATCTTAGACGGCGGCCTTTTGATAATTCAACAACAAAAAATCAAAATCAAACTACCCTTCTTACACTCCACGGAGATTTTGAGGGGTTTCAATTGATTGTTGTACCATGGTTTGGATAACGAGGGGCAACAAACCTTGACTTTGCTATGGATTTTTTGACCATATTATTTATGGTTTGTGTTCTTGGAGCTGTGTGTTACTGTGTTTACGTTGCTCGATTCGATTCGGTTAGTTTCTGATAGGCGAAATCGCAAGTGTACGATATCGTTCAAATAGTATAGGACTAGACGAGCCCTGAATGTCGATCCCATAGGGTATCTCACTTGAGTCAATTTCACACCAGTTGAATAAGAAAATTAAAAGTTTGTAAAAGAATAATGGGGTTGTTTAAACTAATAATTAAATGCTCTATCTATTTTAATCTAGGAAGGAACTCAAATTTATGACTAGAAAATATATAAATAAAAGCGTTGAGACTCACGAATCCACAATAAACAGGCGTTCCAATTATGCAATCACACTCATGACAATTCATCATCACGTGCTCACAACCAGTTTCACAAGTTTAATTGAAAACCTCTCTCGAGCAAATTCAAATCTACCCAACCAAGTAAACCCACTATATTTCTATGTGAATTTCAACCTAGTTGAGTGCATTAATTAACAAGAAACTATTTTTTTGGTCACACAAATCATAAAAGTATATCTCTATCTTCTATGCGATTTATGTTTTCTATTGAAGTGCTAAATTGGTGACTTACCTCTCGGTTTCCTCACGAATTCACTAACGCAATTACAAATTGATCAGGCTCATAAAAGGGAATTACATATCACAATAGAAAATAAGCACGCAATAACAATTAGAGTCATGAATGGGATTAACACAAATAAAACATGTCTATTGCTTCATCGATTGTCTCAACGAGGAAAATTAGTTACGCATGATAAATGAATTCATAATAAAAGCATTCATAGGGTTTGAATACATGACTAGATTCTAGCAAAGAAAAGACGAAGAATAACGAAGGAAACGTTTGCACCAAACGAAGAACTTCGTTCTTCAATCTTCACGCCAACCCCGGCTTCAATCTCCAAGCCCTTGCTCTAATCTTCTAGCCCTTAAGAATAAGTTTCCTATGATGAATCCCTCATTTTACCGAAGGGTTTTCGTTCTTTGATAGTTGGGGAGGCCTTAGAACCCTAGAATGTGTCAAAAAAGGCCCGAAAACGCGTAAACGATGTGTTTCGATACGGGCCGCGGGTGGCCGCGGCATGCTTTCCGCGGCCAACAGATTCCCTGGTAAGCCCGCGGGATGGCCGCGGGTATGCTTGCCGCGGCCTACCCGCGGCCTTCTTTCACGGCGTGCACTTCGGTCCCTGCTTTGGCTTTTTCTTGCGGTAATGGTCATTTTCAGCTTTTTCTTCATTTAAGCACGTCCCCAAACTTTTTGATCTATTCATCAGGGTCCTCGCTCTATTTAAACATGACGCAAATGACCTATTTCAAGTTTCCCAACGGTGGCATTCAGCTTTCACACTTGTTGACATTGATATTTTCTCTTCCCACTCCCGAACCTTCACATCTTGATGCATGTAAAGCTCAATTTGGTACAAAATAGTTCTTTTCACTTGTATCACTCTAATTTGAGCTTTTCACCTATATGAACCATATTCACACAAATTAGGTAGAACTCTGCTCGATATCATATAGAATTACATAAGTTAAGAGAAGTATTTTTGCATATAAAATACACTTATCAGCTACTAACGACTGTTTGTATACTTTCACTCTCTCTTGGCACATCGACATTTTATGTCAAGTATTAGGCATGTCAATATATGATAAAAGAGTGATCAATGCAAGATAAAGTGTAAAGCTTCGCGAACTATGAAGATCAAACTTTGAGTATAGGCTTTCTTATGCGTTGTTTAGACAAGCTTTTTAAAACAATGCAACTCTCTCATAGTATTTTTTTCTTATTTTTAAAATTTGATTTTTTTTTGAAATATTATAAGGGAATTGTAGGGACGGAGGGTTGAATCCTAATATAGGGCGTCAAAACTGATCGGGTGCCATTAGAGTATTTTCAATGTAAATGTCTAATATTGAGGTTACGTGGATGAGAGATATAGACATATAAAATTTACAAATTTCAATTTTCTCTCTTTTATTTCACTTCCTTCTTATTTTTTTTCTTTTTCTTTATTTTCCATATTTTTTTCACAATGTCCTTAACACTTTCTACAACTAGACGTTCTCAAAAATATTATAAAAAATAGAAAATAAATAGACGAAAATGTAAGAAAGAATTGAAAGAATAGAGAGGAAATTTAAATTTGTAAATTTTATGTATCTATACATCTATCTTTCACGTTACCCCAAGACATACTAAACGTTTGCATTGGAAATGCTTAGACCACATGAGTCTTGACTTTAAAATCTAATTTAGTTAAAATAATCCCATTAGCGAATCTTGTAAGGCTTACATATACTATACAAATCTCTACCATTCAAATTATTCTCTATTTTATTTCACATAAAAATGTTTTTTTGTACGAATACAAACACACGCGACATTAGCTTGTGGGATATTTATGCGAGATCAATCTCCCTCATTGAATCCTCAAATATTCTCTGCAAATTATTTAATATGTTTAATCGATGACACACGAGAAATATATACTGATAGTCGATACACATGTTTTTCAGTTATTTTGGTTGTTTTAACATGACCAATATGTCATTTAGAAGAGGATCCAACTCACTTAGGCCGAGGAGTGAGAAGTTTATGATCCCCGGAGACCGGGAGATGGGTAGTCAACTTGGAGTTGATTTTAACGTGATAAATTTTGAATTTGGAGATCGGAA
>CAVNYN010073810.1:494-16389 GCA_963692815.1 Nyctanthes arbor-tristis
CAATAGATGAGGGACACCCCCCCCCCCCCCCCTTCCTCCTTTTCTTTCCAATTTTGTGTGTGTTTTCAGGGAGAGATGGAGTGGAATATGAATTGTTTTTTTTTCCTTTTTTAAAGTATAAATTGATTATTTTTTTTTTGACATTATAAGGAGATTGTAGGGGAGGATAAACCCTTGATTAGGGGTAAACAACTAATACGGATGCTATTAGACTACAAAAGTCTTTGTGTAGTATAAATTGGTTCTTAATATTTCACAAATATTTTTTATTCAAAAAATAAGAGAATTTGATACGAACTCGAATAATTCGTATCGAAATACAAGAACACAAAAAAATAATAGAATATTATGGATCAATTCGAGGAAACTAGACCCTCCAAAATATTGGTTTTTCAGAAGAAACCAACAAAACTCCCAAGAATAAAACCAGTTTGCAAAATAATTCATTCCACACTCTTATTCAGTACATAGCAATTTATTTCCAAAACATGTATCTTAAAATAAGGGAGCAATAGTTGCTTCACGTTATCCATTACCTACTAATTAGATGAAATTTAAACTTATCATAACAATACTAACTTCACTAGTTTGACTAGTTCAATATACGTAATTAAAAACATAAAATAAGCAAAATAAAAGACTGTAACAGAATTTAAATTAATTAATATTACCCGATATTTACTTGTTCGGTTTTATTATTTTTCTTTTCCTTTTTGTATGTTTTTATTTTTGTTTCTATTTGTGTATCTATTTTTTAACAAGAAAATTCCAAAAAGCAAAGAAGTAAAATTACTTTTTTTATAATAATAAAAATGCAATTTTTTGTTTTGTAAATATAATAATAAGAATGCTTCATTTTTAATGTAATTATATATTTCCTCCATAGTACATAGTTAACGTCTGAAAAATATTGCAGAACAAAAGAGAAGAAGAAAAAAATAATTTTGAATAAAAGATTTGGTAATGAATATTTTATAGAATAGTTGACATATAAAGTGTTACAAGACCTAATATATATGTTGGGATTTGTTAGTCACAAATAAAGGTGATTTCGTTTAAACATGTAATCTTTTTGGTTTTTTCAATTTGTTAATAAAAAATGTGTCTTGTTAATATTTAATGAAATACAATGCGTAAAGTGTAATAATTAATATGGCATGTAAATTATAAATACACTTAAACATAAGAAGTAGTTTATAAATGGCCCCATAAAGAAAATATCAAACATAGTTTTGTTTTCCAAAAGTATAGTTGGAGATCGAGACTAAAAAACAGTATTATTCATTACTCGTTCAAACTTAGTAACTCACTTGAATGTAGAGGGGGAAAAAGTCAACACTATATCTATCAGTGTGGGTTTAGAGTGACACCTGTGATTTTTATTTATTTATTTATTTAATTATTACTATTATTATTATTATTATTATTATTATTATTATTATTTTTTAACTAAAACATCAGAGACACATGATATGAGGCATGACATCAGATATTCATTCATATGTAGACAGTATAATTTGTAAGTTATTAAATTCACTTTAATAGTGTTTAGTCTGACGTGATACACATTTGAAGAATTATGCTTAATTAATACACCAATGACCACTGTAGGTAACACTAATTAATGAAGTATCTGCTCAAAAAATTAAAATAAAATAATAGTATATTAAATTTGACTTGTAAATTTATCTTTGAAGTAATTAATCAATTAATGACGTTCATATTCATATACTAGAATATTCTACACAAATACTCACACACAGCCGGTTTTGATTTTTCATAGCACCATATATATAGCATCATATATGGTATTATACGACTATATAGCCTGTATTCTATTGGGGCACGCTATAAACGTTATATGGCCGTATTGTGCCATGTATTTGATGCTAGATTATAATATTTTTTCATATATTATGAATGGGACGGTTCTGATTACCAATTAATTTAATAAATAAATTTGACAAACAATGTTATTCTTTAGATTAAAAAAATCCAATGGTCTATATTCTTTTTCAAAACCAATTAGTTTCCTCTTCCCCTTCCATACAAACATTCCAATTTTCCTTTTTAACATTCCCATCAATCTACTACTCCCTACAATCCTTGGCTACCCCATCTCCAATAAATATCGGCTTCCCAATTTTTATTTTGTCCTCCAATTTATCTATTATTAGCCACAAAGATGGACCTCGTAACTAAATTTTCCAATGTCGACATTTTGTCTTTGAAAAAACAAGCTGCTAAAAGACTTTTTAGATGGATTAGTAATACACTCAATGACATTAACAATAATCTTAATGGGCATTGAAATAACAATTAATATTTCTGTTTTGTATTCATAGCAAAAAAAAAAATGACATTTCTTGTCGTTCTCTTGATGTTCTAGGAACTAAATAAGGCAAGAATAATGTACATACCACACGAATTATATAATTGTTGACATTGCTTTTTAGTATTTATTTTACAATAAATACAAATGCAATTATAACAAACATGTTATCTATTCATATTTTTATCTAAAAGAAAAAAAAATCAGGGTTTTATCATGGAGTTTATGTATAATGCCACGAGAAAATTTTCTTTAGTTTCACTTTTTATCTCCAGGAATTTATTTGTCCAATTGATAAATGGTGAGAAACTTCAGGGGCTTGGGGAAGACAATAGATAAAGTAAGGAAATCGATTTTGACGGAGGCTGTAGGGTTACTATGATTTCATTAAGGTAGAGAGTTTGAATAATTAAAAAGGAAAATTTGGATATTTGTATGGAAGTAGAAAAGGAATTTAATTAATTTTATGAATTTAAATATCAACCTTCAAGATTCATTTAATTTAAGAAATAAGATTATTTGTCAAATTTATTTGTTAAATTACTTAGTAAGCGGAACCGTCTCGTATTACAAATGTATAATAAAATTTGTGTGTAGGATATCATATACGAGTCCGGATCTGCTGTCCCCAAACCCTGTCTCGCTTGCCCATCTTAGCCGAAAAAACATCTATATAAAATTTTTATTTTTTTAATGAACTTCTTAGCCGAATTGAATTTTTCTTTTACTGCAGTCCGTGTCACTACAAAATCTCAGATCCATCAATGTATACACCCATTTATGTATAATAAAATTTTTGCATATACCATGTAGATTGACCTGATGCTGTATAGCATTATTCAATATTAAATAATATTATTATGAGTTGCAATTTATAATATTATTTAATATTAAGTGATAGAATAATGCTATATAATATCAATGATACTTATTAGCAGTCTAGATGGCATCTAATGTGACATTAAAAAATGAGTGAAATTAAATCAATAAATAAATGCCCTATTTAATTCAACTACTTTGATATAGTGTCAAGTACAAGTTGTGCTAAATAGCATTACTCTAGATAATATATTACTCAAAATGTGTTCTAAAAAGCTCGCTTAGATGACTCTTAAGCGGCGCCTATACTTAAAACTTGAGCTCCACGTTTCGTCACGCTTTGCACTTGTCACACATTAGTTGCACTTTTATCGCGCACTGATACGCTTAGACGTGCATAAATTCAATGCTTAAACTAATACGCTTAGGCGTGCATAAATTCAATGCTTAAACTTGACGCTTTTCCACGGCTCACGATTTCTAAAAAACTTCTCAAAACTAGTGTTCTGTGTCTTTTTTGGGAGGATGCCATCATGAATGGGAATCTTAATGATGGAATTGATGCACAAGAGGATGAAGGAAGTGGACGAAAGCAAAAAGCAACGGAGGGGATCGCACAATATTTTTCTTTTTCGCTCACCAAAGATTTTACATATTAGGCCCTCGATTCTTCATCATATTCAATACTGAGCTTTTAAGTTTATTTCATTTCCACATCCAATCCACTTTTCCCCCTATTTTGAGCAATAATCATTCTCTTTGCACATCCATATCAAAGCTAATGTTTAGGAATGTTACACGGACACCAGAGGACCTCAAAATCCTTCCTCATCCCTCATTTCAATTTTTCATCTTGGCATTAATAAAATGTGCAACCTAATACATTTACGGTAAACTAATTAGTACTATATCTACAAGTAAAAGTCAAATTTATTAATAAGTGAGATTGAATATTAGTTCAAATCCGAACCAGTAAACTGACTTGATCGGATACTTGGACCAAACATGTGTTTGTTTAGATCAAGACACTACAAGGATTGGATCTCATTTGTAGTCGATTCCAATTTTTTGTAGTCATGGCTCCAAGAATTTCGGCCAATTTTGTTCAAAGTGTGTAAAGCAATGAGTATGTAGCTGGTTGTAGAGAAGGTTGTCATTTTAAAAGAAATGGACTTTCTAATGATGGTTGCTTCTCTTTGAAACTGATGATGATTTCAGAAAGCCACAATTCTGATACTATGAAGCATCGTTGTCTGCTTTTATATTACTAGCTCAACTCTAATTTAACCTAAAGCAACTTGAATATAATTAGATCAAACTTTTGAATATGTTGATTTGAAGAATTGCTATTGCCGGTTTATATTTGACTCAGATTGAGAAAAATCATATAAAATTAGACGTTTAATGTTATAAATCGTACTAAAAACTTGAGTGACGTGTATCTGGGCACACTATAATAATCTCGCAGACTAGCCGCTATCAACTATGTAGAGTGTTTAGATGCATACTAAGTAGGTGTCTAACACAATTTATGACGCTCATGGCTGATTTTTTATCATTTTTCGTTAGATTGAAACCCGTCGTGGCTCGACGCAGGCTTTGCCATTTCGAACAATTAAATTGAAACAAATAAAAGTTAGGGGGATTAATATGAAATGAACATGTAACTTGTGTGACTTTCTGCGAAATTTTGTCCTAGCCGTCCCGTGCTCCCTCTACCGTTCTTCCGTTTAGTGGTAAATACTCTCTGTTCAGTACAGTTTCCAAAAACAACAACAACAACAACAACAACAACAATAATAATAATAATAATAATAATAATAATAATAATAATAATAATAATAATAAAATCTGTAGCAGCCTCAATTCTCTATAAATTTTCATCCGCTAGAATAGAAATTGGCATTCTTCTTCTGGTTTTGAATAATAATAATAATAATAATAATAATAATAATAATAATAATAATAATAATAATAATAATAATAAGAAAATCTGTAGCAGCCTCAATTCTCTATAAATTTTCATCCGCTAGAATAGAAATTGGCATTCTTCTTCTGGTTTTGCCAAGCTGTAAGTTGAGTTCGAGTTTTCAACCAGTACCAACCCCAATTCCTCAAATCGACAACCAATTAAAGAGAAAAGTGAATCCATTAAATGAATTACAGCAGCACAAAACAACTGTTTTTATTATATTAAAATGCTATTACATGAACTAATGCTGATTTTGATAGTTGCTAAATGATGTTTCCTTGCAGGGAGAGGAAACCGGGAAGAATACAGAACTGTAAGACAGGTTCAGAATAAGATGATAAAATAGAATTCAGAAGGAGATAAGAGAGAGACAATAGAAATATAGAAATCTGTAATTGATTTCAGCAAAATCCCTTCTGCCCCATTTCTCGTGCTCATGTGCTATATTTATAGAACATATAAAGATTGTAGAACGCATTGGGTGATGAACTAGGGTGCTTTAACTGTGACGCAGACGCAGGTATTTCTCATGTCTATTTATCAGTATTTTCAAGATTCAAATTTTAGCTCAGTTTGCAAAGTATTCTTTTGATTATCTTTAATTTTCACGAGATGTTTATGCATGAATTTTGTCCTTTTACATATGGATTATATGAAGTTCGCTAGTTTTGTTTCTATTAAACCATTTTAAAAAATGTCTTACCAGTCTCAGGTATTTTTCTGTTAAACTCATCGGCGCTTTCAAACATTCCAGTTTTTCTGTTCAATTAATCAGTACTTTTGTTTCTATTGGGTAGCTAATTTTTGTTACTATGGTTACCCTTTTTTTTGGCCCTGCTGGGTGCCTTTTATTTCCATTTTCGAAATTGATTGTTCAGTTTTTTGTTTTGTAAAGTTATGGATTTATTTATACATTTTAACATGATTGTTGGAATTTGGTAAGTTTTTGCTTTTCCATTGTGGGGAGAATAGAGTGAAACAGCAAATACTGTAAGGTTGTGAAATTCCTTGTGAGTTTCTGTCAAGCTAATTCTAATTTTACTATTAGTACTGCTTGGTCTTATGTTTTACGTGGAGATTTTGACAGATGGACAATTCGTTCCTGAAGCCTAACTTCATAAATTTCAATCAATCAAGTTGAATGAGCACTTCATCAAAATGCTTAATATGTGATGAATTTACTTGTGTTTTTTTCTTCTACATGCGCCCGGCTGAATTTTTTTTTTTTTTTGGTCAAAGGCGTGATAAATTCAGTTGTAACAAAATTTGAATAGAACTCGGGATATTTGCAAGGTCTAATAATGTTTGGTCGTTAATGGAAAACCAGTTGGTTTTATACTGTTTTCACAATGTTAAAATAAATAAGTTTCCTTTGATTTTCAAAAAATAAATAAAATAATTAAAAAATAAAATAATGAAATAAATAAATAAATAAACAAAATGAATACATTAAGTAAGAAAGTTTCATCGTTAGCATATTAAGTGTTAAGACAAAGAGGTTCAGGCAAGCTTTAACCTCTACAGGGAATGATATGCTCCTGGGGGATTGGAGGAAGTAAAGGATGCATGTATTCATTTGAAAATTGGAAAACAGTTTCTGTGGGTTTTGAGCGCTTTAAATGCGAATGTGTGTTTAATTTGTTATTTTAATACTTAAATGTTCATTTATTTAGCAGTGAGCTCAGTCATTACATGAGAATTGCCCTGAATGTGAACAAGCAATATATTTTGTTGCGTGGGAATTATGTGTATAATAAATTATCCAAGGAACTCATTTTCTCAGTTTAACCACATTCTGGAAGCGCTTCAATGGCGCTTTTCTTGCTTTTAATGCTGATGCACCGCAATCTTTTGGTTTGAAGGTCATTCCTTAATAGTTTCAATGCTTGGCTTTTCAGTTTTAAGGGATGGCTGTGATGTCCCAGACTGGTTCATCTCATCTTATGCATTTTATGGGGATACAGTGTAAAGTTAGAAACGATGAGCTCCATAGCATTACTAACAGTAAGGAGGCCTTAATAACAAAGGGAATCTTTTGTGGTGTTTGTCCCTCAACATGGAATTCTTTAGAGGCAACAAGAAGTGTGAATTTCAATGCTGTTGAAGTACAATACAGGCCAAGACATCAGGTGATTGTTGCTGCAAGTCCACCTACAGAAGATGCTGTCGTTGCCACAGAGCCATTGACAAAAGAGGATCTCGTGGGTTATCTTATTTCTGGTCAAGCCTAAGGAAAAATGGAGGTCTAACTTCTAGCTTTGATTGGTACTTAAATTTTGCATGTGCATCTTGTGAGAAGCATCATTAGTGACTGCACCAAAGTTTAGTTAATGCCTTTTTGAGGAAAAATAAGTAATACATTGGGCTTATTTTTCAGATTAATGCATTTCAGCTTCATCCACTGTATTCTTTCCACTTAGCTTCTTGGTTGTCTAAAATGAAACCATGGAGTGTCTTTTTTATTTTTTTCCCCTCTTTTGCTACTGCTACTGCTTTCTATTTTCTTTTCTTCTATTGAAAGAGGATAAGTTTGCTGAGTTTGTAGTTCATTTTGGGGGTGAAGCTGGTGCTTTGTGTTGATTTTTGGTGCTATTGGATATAGAAATTTAGCATATGTTCTCTCCTCCCGTCTCTACCCTTTATCTCCTAGGTTATTTGATCATCAAATGGTAAATCTTTATTTTATTCTGGCTGACAATCTCCCGTGTTATGATTTGAAAAGTGCAAAGCCATCTTATAACTTGGCTGCATATTAGATGCCAGCATTTTAGTTTCTTCTGGTTCTGGGTTTTTGAAGCTCAAATGAAGCTGGTTATCTATTTTCTTCTTTTCCAGAGTTGCTCTGTTTACCACACTGTTTGCTTCCAAAATTTATTTATACTTTTGATTTCAATGTTTTTGTTATTAAATCTGTGGGTGCATGTTTGAATGAAAGCTGAATCATATTAAAGCTTTATCAAGAAATCTTGTCCTCCCTTTATATGATTCTGTGGCTTCAACAGGATTGGGACTGAACATGAAAAATTTGGCTTTGAGTTTGGGACATTACGGCCTATGAAATATGAGCAAATAGCAGAGTTGCTTAATGGAATTGCTGAGAGATTTGATTGGGAAAAAATAATGGAGGGTGACAAGATTATTGGACTAAAACAGGTATTAGATTTTTCCTGGATATTTTCTGGTTATATATTGTCTGTTTAAACTTCTATTTGCTTCTCTATACGATGTATAGAGTGGTGAAGCTCCGCTGTTCTATATCAATCTATATATCATTTCTCCCAGTCATCTCAGTCACTTGTAGTGTTGACTTCTTGTCGTTATCATTAACGTTCAAGATTTTCTGAATATTTATACCTTATCATTAATGTTCAAGATTTCCTGAATACTTATAACATCTTTCCTCTTTCATGTCAAATGCAGTCCGTTGTTGTAATATTGGAATTTCACTAGTTTAAATTCATCACATTTATGAGAGTAACTTCGTTATCTTTTGTCAGGGGAAGCAAAACATATCCCTGGAGCCTGGTGGCCAATTTGAGCTCAGTGGTGCTCCCCTTGAAACTTTGCATCAAACTTGTGCTGAAGTCAATTCACATCTTTACCAGGTTAAAACACCTCTACTTTGAAGCTCGTTGCTATTTACTGCTTAAACACACTACACGCAATTTCTGTTTAGTTTAAATTTGCATTTAATGCACAGGTTAAGGCTGTTGCAGAGGAGATGGGGATTGGATTCCTAGGAATTGGCTTCCAGCCCAAATGGGAACGTAAAGATATACCAATTATGCCCAAGGTGGATTCTATTCACAGTTGATATCTTGAGATGACAAACATAATGAATATGGCAATATTTTATCTGTCCAAGAGAGTAATAAGTAATGGATAAGCTTGCAATTCAAGGGTGGTGCCCAGGCATTTATGGCTGTTAGGAATAGGAATTTGATTTAAGGAAAAGAAATAATTTCTTCACTATCATTTACTCCAATGAGTACTATATTTGAATTAGATCCTTGCAGTTATGATATCAAGTGAAATAATTCCCTTTTCCTTTTGTTTGGCATCAGAGTTAGCACCTTAAAATACGGCACAATCATATGTGTAACTTACTTTTTTAAAGTATAGATTCTGCTAATCCTTTTATTTTAAAAAGCGTCCTTTCTTTTGCAAATATTTGACTTTATAAGTTATTAAACCTTGACAAGCTGCCAGTTGCACTGACAAAATAAGTTGGCTCAGGGAAGATATGAGATTATGAGAAATTACATGCCAAAAGTTGGATCACTTGGACTTGACATGATGTTCCGGACATGTACAGTTCAGGTGAGAGAGCGTCAATCTTTTATTCATTTAGTCATTTGAATTACTTAATTCATGACTATGTCTTGTGAGAAATCCCCACTACATCCACTTTCCCCTGTTGAATGGGTTAAAATATCTGTTTGTATTACCAAAAGTTAAAGCACATAAGTATATGGATATGACAGGTGAATCTGGATTTTGATTCTGAAGCTGATATGATAAGGAAATTACGGGCTGGTCTTGCATTACAGCCTGTAAGTACATTATTTCTCATTATTGGAATTGCATTTGATTATTTGAAATCTAACTAGTTAGTAAAACAGATAGCTACAGCATTGTTTGCGAATTCACCTTTCACCGAGGGGAAGCCGAATGGCTATCTCAGCATGAGAAGGTTCTTCACCTTTTTCCATAATTTAGTTTCTGGAGACTTGTCTTTCCATTTGAATTTTATCTACACCAATTGTATCGTTAGGAATAATGACTAATTCGTTCCTGGATTAAGTTTTCCTTTCTTGATGTTATGTGATAATTTTTTTATAATCTCTTTTTCTCTCTCTACCAGCCAAATTTGGACAGATACCGACAATAACCGCACTGGCATCCTTCCATTTGTCTTTGATGACTCTTTTGGGTGAGTTTCTATATGCTTTCTCATTAGTCAGACAAAAAATCTTAAGTGTTTGTCCTCCTTTTTTTTGTTAAAATGGAACGATCAATAACAAAGGGAAATTATTGTTATCTGCTCGTGTGATTATAGAGTATTTATGTATACATGTTTCTCTGTATTTACATTGCAATTTCTCACAACTGGCATCATGGAATTTTGACTTAAAAACTTGAAATACAAGTTTTATTCATCATGGATATTCCGCTCTGCATTGACCTTGTAGAACTTCTACAACTGTTATGCACCAATACTTTTGGTCGGATATGAATAATATCATTGATGTATTACTTCATGCTTTAAGTACCTTGTTACTTGTTGGCGCAGGTTTGAGCAATATGTAGACTACGCTCTTGATGTTCCAATGTATTTTGTCTATCGGAAAAAGAAGTACATTGACTGCACTGGATTATCCTTTCGGGTTATCAGCTTGATCTCAAAATGGATTTCACTATTTTTATATAATTCTTTTTCTTTATGTGACATCGGTTATTCAATTTGAATATTTTGCAGGATTTTATGTCTGGTAAACTTCACTGTCTTCCGGGTGAATATCCAACCCTCAATGATTGGGAGAATCATCTTACAACAATATTTCCCGAGGTATATTTGAACTGAAATTATTTGGCTGAAAACCTCTTATCGTTATTGTAAATTCTGTTGTTAGAATCATGTATTTGTTGAAAGCTTTGTAAATTTCTGCCACATCTCATTTCAGGTCAGGCTTAAAAGATATTTGGAGATGCGGGGTGCTGATGGAGGGCCTTGGAGGAGGCTATGTGCATTGCCTGCATTTTGGGTATGCTTTCTCTTTAGTATGCATTTTCGCGATATAAATATATTTGTTGTGTTGTTGGATAATAGCTTAAATTTTATTTAATAATTTTGAAATTGAATTATATATTGTTTACTTGATGCTCTGAATATCAAACCTGGAGTGAGTAAAGGGGGAAAAAATAAAGAAAGAAAACATAAAAAAGGGGGAAAAAAGAAAAAGAGAGAATTCTTGGTTAATGTATTGTCTTAAAAATTTAAGAAATGTTTGTGTGGATAAATTTTTATGCAGTTGTGAATCTAAAGAAAAGGGATTTCAGGGCTGACAGTAACATGCAATATGCATGTCCCACTTACTAAAATTTTTCTGCTTCAGTACGCTTGATTGGTTCTGATTATTCGTAATATTTGTTGACTGGCTTCATCTGAATACTTTAACTATGTTGTTATCGAATTCCAGGTGGGCATCTTATATGATGACCTCTCTCTACAAAGTGTTCTGGATATTACAGCTGACTGGACTCCAGAAGAAAGGCAGATGTTGAGAAATAAGGTAAAGCGTCAATTGGCAGATCTGTGACACACCACGTTTTGTTGAATCAAGTTGTCTGAATTCTTAATCTACTAGGAAGAGAGGCACAAATCTGCATATAATTATGTCTACTCGCCCCTCTTATGTGTAGGCTGCCTATAATTGTTTGTGTTTTTATGCTTGTCTTGCACTTCATTTCTGTTACAAGCTCAGCTTTGTTATCATGTACTTTGACATCTGTTCTGAGATCAGATCTTAAGACTTACGACCAGAAGTGCAATATAACTGATTTCTTATTCAAATGACTTGAGTGCCCTCATTTCTTTATGAGATGATTTTGGATTAGCTTGTTCATCCGCCTTCCTTCCTGCATCTTTCGCTTTTCTGGCTTTACTGACGGTGTTTTTTAATTAAAATAAAATTTATGTATTGTAGGTTCCAAAACTTGGTTTGAAGACGCCCTTCCGAGATGGACTGCTGAAGCATGTTGCACAAGTAGTAGTACAGTTAGCTAAGGTGACACTTATAACGTCATTATATATTGTTGGTTGTCACTTGTAATAAGTTAAAAAGAGGTTCTCTTTGTTATTCCTGTGTACTGATTTTTGTATCAATATCTCTTTCACAGGAAGGATTGGAGAGGAGAGGCTATAAGGAAACTGGATTTCTTAACGAATTGACCGAGGTGGTTAGAACTGGTATGCAATTGATGTCATTATTCTTCCTGTGTTTTTTGGTTTGCTTATATGTGTACTTGCATGTTCTCCCATTGATTTTACCTATACAAATGTGTTAATGCTACCACTTTTTAGCATGTGAGATAATTTTGTCAATCTTGGAAATGCGTATGGTTAATCTAACAACACGTGAGATGAGTATTTTCATTACATATTTTATGTACAACATATCCAGATATATCTGTAAACAAAAACTTGTTTTTCACTTTTTATTCAGCTCATAAGGCAACATAAATGCACATTCACCTTGCACTACAGTTGCAGATATCATACCGAGAATAACATCTATCCGTGCCATTATCTGTTTCCAGTAGTTTTTGACACCTCTTGTGTATCATTCCTGTGGCAGGAGTTACCCCGGCTGAAAAGCTTCTAGAATTGTACCATGGGGAGTGGGGACAGAGTGTGGATCCCGTTTTTGAGGAGCTGCTCTACTGAGGTGGTTCGAGCTTAGGTTTTTTATATTGTCAAATTTCTGCTTCTGACACCAGGTGTTACAATTGTTTTCCTATTGTCAATGTTTCCCTTCAATATATTTCAGTACATTGCTTTTACCTTTCAGAATAAGGTATTAAGGTTAGATGTGATAACCTTCTTGGGCCAAAAAGGAATCATATGGTCTGACAGAATCAGTTGGGACTTTTCACAGTGAAACTTATTGCTTGGTAATTCAAGAATGATGCTTATGATTACTGGTAGCATCTTTTGTTTTTTGGTCTTCCATGAGTTCTTTTATGGATTTATGCTTGTAAATTACACATGGTTTATTTTATTGGGTGGAAGATCAACTGGATCCGTGCCATTCATATCCTTCTGAAAATGATAGAAGGGACAAGGACTGGGTGGCCGAAGAAACTCACAAGGAAAAATGAATCTGTTTTTAGGTTGCCGACTTGTTTAGCTCGTTGATCTGGTAAAAATGTACTCTGAGATTTCAATTCTGAAAGTAGTACACGTATGTGAGAAGTTTATGCAATCAAATGATCATGTTGTACGTCTCGTCTCAAGAAACAAGTTTTCTGTTTCTTCAACGCGACATAGATATCTTTGCGAGTCGGGGAAGAATGCTCGAAAATCGGTATTCTTCTGACCTTGCGGGAGCTCATCCCAAGCCCACTGGCCATGTGCTCTCATTCTCCCACTGCTTCCCCACCATGTTATCCATTGTTGTATAATTTGCTTGTTTCATCATCATATCTGATCCAGGGACCATTGAGTCTTTAGCCATCATATCTGATGAACATTAACTATTTTTGGCTGGTTCTGATCCAGGGACCATTGAGTCTTTAGCCATCATATCTGATGAACATTAACATGTTCGGTATAATGAACAAAGCTTTTCAATTGCCGATTGCTGCTACTTCACTTTCCTTACATGATACATGCATATACAAAAAGACTGATTCCCAACGTTTAAAAAGATGATAATAAAGTGTGATAGACATCGAGGGGACCCTTTCTTGCTTTGTACTTTTTCCCCACATTTCTCAAAGCATTTTCTTCATACCAATTTAAGCCCGCTTAGGTATTGATTACGCTTTTTCTTAGTGCATTCATGACGGTATAGATGCCTATGTTTGCAAATCAATTTTTTTTTTAAGTAAAAAATGGTTAAATCGATCGCATTGACATATTTCATGGGACTTCCATGTGCTGCATAAATCTTCACTATTTAACCTTATTCATTCTCTCTTGTTTTTCATTAAAACTCCATTAAAATGAGTTTACAAACGGGCACATAATTTATTATCATTATTATTATTTGGATTTGTCTCTATTTTTAGTTCATAAAAGACTTCTTTTTTAAAGTACAATTATAAATTATATTGTAGCAGTACAAATACGCATAAGTAGCCCTACTGAAATACAATACAAATAAATCAATAATATAAACCTTCATATAGGGACTCAGCTTTAGCCCCCTTAACAAATGGGCCAAGGCTTCATTGACGGTTCATCAAGGACTTGTTTGTAGCTTTTAATCAATTAAAATAAAAAATTGATTAATGAGTCAAATTTCAAATATTTTCTATAAAATATATATATATATATATATATATTTTTAATATTTACTCCATTATACCATTTCTTGAAAATCTTTTTTCCAAAAGATCAAAGTTACAATGAACACTAAGCCTTTCAGCCTATCATTAACTAGAACGGCTCCAACAAATTGTGAATACAAATTTAGTAGTATTAACAATTAATGAAATTGTACAAGCTAGAAATTTTCTGAAAATTTGGGTTTTGTTTTGTTATAAAAACCGTTCACGAGTCGAGTTTCTCTTTAGAGCAAAAAAATTCCAGAAGAAAGGCAAGGGTAGCCATTAGGAAAGAATAAAGATGTGATAATTATTACTATGAAACAATAATTTAGGTACAGACAGTTATCTTAACTCAATATTATCATCACTTTCAAACAACATTTTGATCCCAAACATTATTGCAATAATTAGCATAAAATAAGATTTTAGAAATAGTTCTTTAAAACCAACAAGCTGTTTCATATGTCATGATCTTTACATAACAATCCTGTCTTATTCTATAATCTTTTTCTGCATGCCAAAAGCAATAATTTATTTATTTTTTAATCCATTGTCAAAGGGAGAGGAAGATACATCGAGATTTTGTGTAGTAGGTTATAAAATTTCAAGAAAGATCGAATACGGGGAAAGTAAACTGTAAAAGTTCAGTTTGTTCTTATCTACATAAAAACATGTCAATTTTCAAGGAAGCTCCAAGTTATACCCGGCGATCTCCTAATTTATTACACCATTTATGAGATGAGAACACATTGCCAACCATCCCTTTTGTGAGAGCTGGAATTAGATGTGGAAGTGACAGTATTATCTTCAATAATTGCACTATCCTACCTCTCTCACCCTCTATGCCATCAAAATGTCACACCAGTATGTCACACCACTCCATTTGGCTGCACCTAATATTATCTTTAAAATAGGTTTGAATAAAATGCTATATCGATACATGTTATAAAAGTCCCTGTAAATTGTAAAAGAGACTTTTTTTGTGTGATATCAACTAGAAAAAGTTAATAATTACGACTTCCTTTTATCAATAAATTAAGAAGTTCAACTTCCCCGACTTTTCCCACTGTAACTTCTTCAAATTAAAGTAATAAAAAGTTGTCTCATTCGAATTTTATAGGTCCCCTCCTCTAACCCGTTACTTATTCCTTTTCACATCGCCTTCCCATCTCCCTATACTTGAGAGATGTTGATCAAAATCACTTGAGTACCTATTTAGTATTTTAGCAAAACTCTCGATCAGTAGTAAGAGGCCAATGAGAAAAAGATATTGCACTAGATAAAGAAGATGGGATAGGTCATGTATATATAAAGGATATATTTCAAAATAGGGTAAATTTCACATATCGTCCCCAACCTTTGCACTTAGAATCGCCTGGGTTCCTGACCTTTTTTTTAGTGCGCTGGGTCATGAACCTTTCATAAATGCGCAAAAGGTCCCTATTGACGAAATTCATCCAAAATTCCGTTAAGTGGTTGACAAAATTACAATTATACCCTTATCCTCTAAATTTAAAAAAAAAAGAATTTAAAAATCAAAAAATTTAAAAACAAAAAGAAAAAAATTAAAGGGGGGGTTTCACCACCGGAACGGCAGCTCTTGATTGCCGGGAATGGCAGTGTTTACTGCCATTCCAGCTGCTCACAATTGGGGGGGGTTTCTGCTAGAAATGGCAGAGAAAATGGGGGGAGTTCCCTCTATTGTTCTGCCATTTCCG
>CAVNYN010073947.1:423-29003 GCA_963692815.1 Nyctanthes arbor-tristis
TCAAAGTGCATGAATTCTATAAAATATATACTACGAAAATTATGCTACTTTAAAATATATATATATATATATATATATGTGTGTGTGTGTGTGTTACTCATCCTAATGTATCCTATCAAACATGTTGATCAAGACTAGCATTAACTCAAAATCAAAACTAGTAATATAATTGAACATTTTCGCATCGTTGGAATGCACCACCAGCTTGGTTGCTTTAAATTAAATATTGATGCTGCATTGAATTATGAATTACGATGTTATTCGGTGGGTGCTTTGGTTAGGAATCATGCTGGGAATGTCATTGGAATGTTTAATCAGTTTTGCTGTGCCCCCTCGAATTGAAGATGGAAAGGGAAGGAACGGCTCTTCTCTTGGGACTGAAATTTGTTAAGGAACATGGTCTTAAGATTGATTTTGCTTGTCTCCCAAAAAAAAAAAAAAAAAAAAAAAATTGAAAAATGATTGATTTTGCTGAATTGCCTTCATCTTGTGCAAAGCCTTCACAGTGACTTGGATTTGCTTCCTAATGGCTCTCTTCTTCACGAGATTCAATCGCTCTTGAATGATTTGAGTTGTGGACTTGCAGTCATATCTTTCGTGAAAGGAATATGAATGTCCACACGGTTGCATCTCAAGCTCTTTCTTCTTCAATTTGTAGGTCATTTGTTCATTGTATCCTGTTGTTTGTCGGTATATCAGTTGTCGAGACATGAATCTTTAAGTTTATTATGCTTATTAAAAAAATAGTAATATAATTAATTAATGCTAATAATAATGATGATTACTGTAGATAATAATAATAATGGGGGAAGCAATTGGAACATCGGAAGTGTAAGCAATTGGAATAGAAAATCAATTTAGGTAATCTAATTAACTAATGTTTTTATTTATTTATTATTATAACTACCGCGGCACCATTTGAAATTACACATAATTTTATTAAATGAAATAATAATAAATTATACAATCTCCTGAATTTCAATGACAAATTTCCAAATTTTCAATTAAAAAAGTACCCATAAACATATCTAGTACAGCTATATTTGAAAATACCAATACTACAAAGGTAAATTTGCAAATAATTTTCAGGCCCTATGACTAAGTTTGAGGTGGCTATTGGAGCCCTACTAATTCTATTTCTCAAACAATCCGATTTTTTTGGACGGGATCAAACAATCCGATTTTAGGTGTATGGTAAATTATTAAAAAAATAAAAAATAAAAACTTATAGTAGAGTAGAATTTAAGAACCAGCACGGTGACTTTTCAAATTCTATTTTAACTTTTTCAATTATTTATTTACAAAATTTCAATTTACAGATTTAATAGTAAAGTAATGTTTAAGCACCTCTCGGAGGTTTATTATAAAACTTCCGACCTCATATAGTATGTATTGATGCACGCCACGTGGATTCACTTGACGTGTATTAGTCCATGCTACATAGAATAAGAGGTTTTACAACAAAACTTTAAAAATGTGCTTGAACATTTTCATTTAATGGTGTTAAATAAATTTCCATAAAATCTTTTGTAAATACCAAGGGGACGTTGTTGTCGAAAAATGTTTTTCAACCTCACCACTTACGTTGATTTCTAGAGTTTTTGTAGCATGCACCTCAAATTATTTCTCTATTTGCTGAATTCAGCTTCTCCGCCCAGCAAATTTTCAGAATCTATTACTGACATGGTAAAGTCTAATGTTATTCAAATTGTAGACCGATTTTCAATTGCTTCATGGAACTCCAGCATAAGAGAAGCTGTGAATCGAGGACAGGCTCAAGAAGCTCTCCTTCTTTTTCGCCAAATGAAAAGTGAATCTTGTTTACAGCCCAACAACTTAACTTTTCCCTTTGTTGCAAAGGCATGTGCAAAGCTCTCGAATTTCAACTACTCCAGAATTATTCATGGCAATGTGATAAAGTCGCCATTTTGTTCAGACGTTTATGTACAGACAGCTTTGGTTGATACGTATGTAAAATGCAATCACTTGGATCACGCGTACGAACTGTTTGATAAGATGCCCAATAGAGATTTAGCTGCTTGGAATGTGATAATCATGGGTTTTGCTCAATTGGGTTTTTTTTATAGGGTTTTGCGTTTGTTTAATGGATTGAGGATGGATGACATCATGCCTGACGCGGTTACAACAATGGCGTTGACTCAATTGGTGTCCGGAATGAAGGATGTGAGGTTGTTGAGTGCTGTGCATTGTTTTGGAATGAAATGTGGGCACGGAGGTGATGTTTCCGTTGCCAACACTTGGATTGCTGGCTATGCAAAATACGGTGATCTGCTCTCGGCAGAGAAGGTGTTTTCTGGCATTAGCTCAGATATTTTGACTGTTGTTTCCTGGAATGCTATTATTGTGGGATGTGCTTGCCTTGAGGAACCTGTGAAAGGTGTTGCGGTTTTTAGACATATGCTTCGGGATGGATTTAGGCCTGATACGTGTACTGTTGTTAATTTGCTATCATCATGCTCTCAGCCTAGTTCTTTATGTTATGGGATGTTAGTTCATGCTTATGGAATAAAAGTGGGCTGTCATGAGGATATTGCTGTTCTTAATACCCTTATTTCCATGTATTCAAAGTGTGGAATTGTTGATATGGCAAGAAGTGTGTTCAGTAGCATAACTAAGAGGACACGCGTTTCATGGACTGCAATGATTGGTGGGTATTCTGTGGTTGGTGATTTGGATGAGGCATTATCCTTGTTCCGTGCTATGGAGGTTTCTGGCGAGAAACCTGATATGGTTACTTTGATCCATTTGATTTCAGCCTGTGGCCAAACTGGAGCATTTGAGGTTGGGAAATGGATTGATAATTATGCCACTTTGAATGGGCTGAAAAGCAATGTGATGGTGTGTAATGCATTGCTAGACATGTATGCAAAATGTGGAAGTTTAAGAGATGCTCAGGAACTCTTTTGTACTATGCCAGGAAAGACTGTGGTCTCTTGGACAACCATGATAGCAGGATACGCACTCAATGGAAAAACACAAGCAGCTTTAGATCATTTTCATCGAATGGTAAAGTTAGGTTTGGCACCAAATCATGTAACTTTCCTAGCAGTTCTGCAAGCATGCACTCATACTGGTCTTTTGGAAAAAGGGCAGGAACTTTTCCATACGATGACTGAGGTGTATGGAATAAATCCTGGACTAGACCATTATGCTTGCATGATCGACCTCCTTGGACGTCGAGGAAAACTAAAAGAAGCATTGAATGTTATTCAACATATGCCTATGAAACCAGATGCTGGAATTTGGGGTGCTTTGCTTTCTTCTTGCAAGATTCATCACAACCTAGAGCTTGGCGAGTATGCTGCGCATCATCTTTTCCAACTTGAACCACAGGCTGCAGCTCCTTACGTCGAAATGGCTAATATATACGCATCAGTAGGAGAGTGGGAGGGACTTGCTGCTATGCGGATGAAAATGAAATGCATGCAAGTGAAAAAATCCCCAGGGGAAAGTGCAGTAATAGTGGATGGAAAACGTTATTCCTTTACTGTAGAAGATAGACACCATTCTGAAGGTTTTCAAACATTTGAAATATTGGATATCTTAGTTTTGCAGTTGAAGAAAGAGGTTGATTTATACTGTCCACTGGAACTATCAGGATCATGAATTCGCCATGAGGCTTGCCTCTCATTGGCATGGTGCTGTATGGCATTTAGCAATATCATGGTCTGGTTTTTGAGGTCTTGAACATGAAAAGTTGAGTCTCATTCTTATCAACAGGGATGAAAACCACGTATAAGAAATCTAAAACGTTGAAATTTCTGAAATCATCTGTGACTGTGAGCAATACGGCGTATATCAATCACAAAGATGACACTCATACAATGTCAAAAATATATTCCCACCTGGGCCGAGAGTGTCAGATAATTTTTAGTCTAAATTTTATGATTTGATCGGCTAAGAATCAAAAAGCAGAACAACTATAGCCTTTGTGCTTTTCAATAAATACTGCCACTTTGGCAGCAATTATATTGCCATACGACAAGGAATTACAAAGGCTAGAAAGTTTGAGCAACAGATCACTCTAATGATCTTTCATTCTAATGCTGGTTTTAGCTATTCCTGTATGTAATGTAAGGGTCTCCACTGGTAAAACAGACGAGTTTTATGCATAATTCACCTCTAGTAGGTACTTTAAACAAGAGATTTGGACTAATAAGTTAGCTTGTTATTTTTCTTACTTTGCAATTAGCATATTTTCTGCTAAGGTTCATGAATGCATTAATTTGGTGATCTAGTCAATTAATTCCTGTATTTTTTAATGGTCTTTTGCTGGTTGGCTACTGACGGTGTTTTGATCACAAGTATAGAAGCAATGACATGCTATTTTAGATATCTCGCAGCCAACAGCTTATGCAACTACATGGTGATTGGCCTGAAGCTTGATATCTTTGACATCCGAAAGAGTTGCTAGGAGAAGCAGTCAGGTGATGGTATATATATTGACATCCGAAAGAGTTGCTAGGAGAAGCAGTCAGGTGATGGTATATATATTCTTTGTGCTTGATTTGTTTGATATGAAAATGTAATACACTGTGGAATTGGGGGCTAAGTTGTGTCTCACAATTGGGTTATAAAATTTTAATCCTATAATCATCATTTTGCAGTTGGTGGCTACAGAAGTGGATTGACTAGAAATTTTCTTAATGATTATTTTTGACATTTGCTTGAATTATGCAGATGATTTTTGCTGTCCCCTTGACCCCAAGGCTGTGACACACAAGAAAGTCACAAATTTCCCAAACAATTTCAAAATATCTGTTCGATCATTCCCATACATACATGGGAGAATATCTGACTATGCATCAGATTGAATCTCCCAGCCACAAGATCACAAGTCGAAGCCGAGCCGCTAATATCATTGGCCCCTAATTGAAACAAAACTAACTGCCATTCATCCAAGGAACATTTACTGGCTTTGTAGCCATGTACAAGTTATGAATAGTCCTGTACCTGCGTTTCTTGGGCTTAGTATTTTTGGCATAGTCTTGCATGAGATTCTGTGATGAAGTAATTTCTACACCATTGTTGATATCCTCACTTCTCCTCTTGTTCCTGGAGGTGCAATTTGTTATACTGCTCTGGTTATCATCTTCTTCTCCAAATATCAGTATAAGCTGCTCTGCCACCCATGCCGCCTTATCCGCCGGTGGGAAGCTCCCTTTAATCTCAGACAATGAACAAGCCATGAAACTGCAGATTGATCAAGCTCCCTGTATGACCTCTCTCTCTAACGTTTGATAGAGTCTGACCTGACAGGATTTTATGGCTTTTTTGGATGAAGAGAGCGTGTTACAGATTTTTACTGTTATGGGAATTTGGGAGAGAAACTGCAATACTGGTGCAAGGAAGCTGGTGGGAAAACTCTCTCTCTCTCTCTCTCTCTCTCTCTCTATATATATATATATATATAATTTATAGATATATTGTATCACATATGAACACAAGTATAAACAGGTGGATATTGGGGAATAAAAGTGGTTAATTTCTGGATTAATTTAAAGCTACTCAATCGTGTCTGTACTTAATACGTGACTGACTTTGTCAATTTCTTGGTCTGCAAAATATAAAAACGCGACTCACAGATTTTAGCTGTTTGTCCCTTTTATGCATGAAAATGACAACTTTTGGAAACTGATTTGCTCCCTTTAACACGGCGGGTCTATTATAGGAATGTCTTAATAACCAAGTCTACGTATTGCACCCTCTTACAAGCTATAATAACGATTACTTAATTAATTAATCACTCTACTGTTTTTATCGAGTCATTGACGAGAAATAATAATGAAGTTTCGGAATAAAATCTCTTTCTTTATGTAAAAGGGTTCTATAGGAGGAATACAACATTGCGTTTCACAAAAATTACTTTTTATATTTTTATTTATAAAGTAAAATGTATTTGATCTGAACTTATTTTATATTGAAATTAACAAGAAAGAACGGATTTTAATGTTGATCTTATCTAGCTTGCCAAACTAGTTATTCCATCCTTGTTAACTTCTCGCTTCACAACTCCTTCCGGCCTACATGTAACTTTGTCTCCTAATTAACTCCATCCTTCCTATGACACTTTGTGAGTGAGAACACACATGATATAAAGAGAGAAAAGTTTTTTTTTTTTTCTCCCTTTCTTCTTTTTTCCTTTGAATATACTTTTCATTTAAATTAATTGAAAAGTAAAATAGCCCTTTTGAAGAAGGGCCTATTTAATTCAATGGTTAAAATAGATGGAAAATCGTCAGGTGAAGACTCAAGTTTGCAGACCTAACGTTTAAGGATCTAAATAACAAATGTTGAAAACTGAAATATTACATTATCCATGAGTTGGGGCACCTTTGTATACTCAAGTGTCGAAAGTTGGAAGTTTAAGGATCCAAATAACACGAAATGAAGGTTGACAACTGAAATATTATATTGCCCATAAATTGGGGAATTGCTGCAATTCTCAATCACAAGGTTTTACAACCTAAAATATGTAAATATTGTAATTTGTAAGATGGAATCTCAAATCTTAACATCAGCTTTCACGAGCTTCACGCACATGGTAGTCATTTGTCATGAAAATGTTATTGAGCATATTTCTCGGAAAATGCAAATGTGTAAATGGGGAGAACAAACCAACATCAACTGTATATACTATCATGCACTCAGATTACATCCCCTGTGAGGATAACTTACAAAATTTGATGACATAGTGACTAAAACACAAAAATCGTATTCAAACATAACAGTGGGGACTCAACAAATTCCTACAGCTATCAGAATGTCAGTACTATCTTGTTCCTATATATTTAGCATAAATCAATCAATTCTTGCTAAACCATCGATCTAAAATATCCAGTGGCACAAGGAAGTCTGTTTCAGGATATGTATATCATCGAAGAATGCATCTCAATAATCGCAATCAAGTCCACAGATTTCAAGTACTGGACCTTTTCTTGAAATAAAAGGGTCGACTCTTACCCAGAGAAGGATTATTATGGAAGCCAGCAGGAACGACCAGACAACGATAACTGTTGGCAATCTATCTTGCTTTCCAAGCAATCCCTTGATGACTGGATAGAGGTGAATAATAACCCAAGAAGCAAGTAACATTTTACCAAACAATAGACTCAAAGAATCATAACCATTATTAATGGCATTTGCAATGCCAACCACAACCGCGACTATATTTATTAGCAGCAATGTTGTGGGAGGGATTAACAAAGATGTCCACTTGAAGATGTATAGCTCAAAAAATTCACTGTCAGCTCGGCCGTTATTGGTAACTGCAAAATTCGCGCTCACACCTGTTAGAACCTTCAGTAATCCTTGGAGGAGAGCAAAAGGATGTGCAGAGACACCTCCAATGGCCCAAAATTGCTCATTCCTCCACCAGTCTTCGATTCTAACACCACTCCATTGCATCTCCAGGACACCAGTCACAGCAATAGAGACAAAGAGGGCAACAAATATGATGGTTGCATAATTACTTATCTGTAAATTTACATTTTGTTAGCTAAAGCCTTTGCAAACAAAGTGCTAGTAATATTCCAAATCATCGTCTACTAAGATCACAAAACACTACCACTTACCTCAGGGAGAATAAATTTCCCAGTTAGAAGACAGATAGCAGGCAAAGTACAGTATACGATCAAAGGGATACAAGTCCAAGGATATACAACTGAGTTTATATAGGAAAGTCTTTCCAACCACTTCATTCCACCTCCATAACCATACCATATCGGGCAGTTTTTGCTAAAAAATATCTCAACAGATCCAAGAGCCCATCTAAGGATCTGGTGAAGACTGTGTGAGAGGTTGATGGGAGCTGGCCCTTTGAATGCAGGCCTTTTTGTTACACAATACACGGACCGCCAGCCACGGCAGTGCATCTTGAATCCTGTCAAGATATCTTCAGTGACAGAGCCATATATCCAGCCAACCTGGTTCAGAATTCGGGGGCATTAAGAAGGTAACAAGAAAGATCATGTCATCCTAATGCGATACAAAATTAAACGTTGTATTACCTACCTCTTTTCCCCATTCTGTCTTATCTTCATATCCACAGCTAATCACATGAATGGCCTCATTTAAGTGTAATGCGGAGCTAACTTCCTGAGGAACGCCACCATTTTCTAGAAGTGTTGAGGCTATGAACACAGGAGATTGCCCAAATTTCTTCTCAAGTTTTTCTTGGAAGAAAGTATTTGGATTTCCAATTTTTGTCTCTGCAAAGGAAAGATAAGGTGCTCAATTTGGTTGAATCCATTTCACTTTTCTTCTTACTTTTTGGTGCCTTTGGTTGGGGGAACCAAGGCTTGGATATAGAGAATAATGTTCGGAAGCTCAAGATACTGTTCTGCTTATATGTTTCCTAATAGCAAAACAATTTACCTTCAGCACTTTCTTTGATGGTTTCAAGTGCATATATTTGTTTTGACGCCTCTCTTTGCTTCAACTTCTTCTTCTTTTCTTTTTTCGATTTTGCTCTCTCAGTTTTCCTAGAACCACAGCACAAAAAGCACCACCTTGGCCAGCAATTACAAGTCTTTCTGGGTAGCTTCTTCTTTATAGGAGCATCATTTCCATAAAGTGCCTGCCTCCTGAAGACACAACCAGTGCCAACATATATTGGCCCTTGCAAACCATCCAAACTCTTCATATTAATCTGTCAAAATGCCAAATCATTCTAAGCTTGCAGAGCACAACATTTCGATTTTAGTATAGTGTACTAAAAACATGGTGTACATACATCGAAGAACACCACATTTCTGTTTGAGTATCGATTGTGACCATCAATGCCATTGAACCTTTTTGGAAACTGGACATAGCATACTTTCTTCCCTGAAGTTGGATCCATCATGAAACACATAGCTTCTCTCAGCGCCTTGCTGTTGTTTATGTAGTGATCACAGTCAACATTTAGAAGATAAGGTGCATTTGATAGGACGGCAGAAAGTCGGACCTAAAATTTTACAGCAAAGAATTAGTCCATGCAATCTGAACTTAGATTTTACCAAAGTATATTTCTTATTTTTCCACTTGTTTAGGTTCTACATGGTTGTGTATACTAGTTGGAGGGTGGAAAGTTACAATTCTTATAAGTGACTGGGGCTTTACCAGTGAATTCATGGCCCCTGCTTTCTTATGGTGCTGGAAACCAGGTCGCTTTTCACGGGACACATATACCAGACGAGGCAATTCATTTCCTTCCATATCACGAACACCATCTTGACCAAGGAATACCTGTTATATACATGATCAGAAAATTAGAATTGAAAGATCGCCACATGTTAGACAATTTAATTGGTATGAAATGACATTTATGTGTTACTTAACCACTCCATAGTGTACTGATTATTATTGGTGATTGGTGGCTTATTAACACAACAAAATTCAAATACTAGTTAAACAGCCTATACAACTGAAGCCATTAGAAGCTTTGACATTAGATATGAACAATAAGGCCAGCTGACGACTTTTTTTTTTTCTTTTTTCCTTTTCAAATTCGTCAGATTCGATTATGTAGAAATGCAGACAGCAACGAATTTACATCTTTATAATGATAATGCACATTTCAAAAGAAGAGATTGATCTAGTGGAGAATGTAGTAGATGAGAAGGTATATATCTCTGACCTGGATCATTCCAGGATGGTCTCTAACATTGTTTCCAGGCCAGGGAGTTCCATCCTGCATTGTCCAACCTTCCTCTGGAACTTTTTGCGCCATACAGACCAAACAATTGATCTGAACTTTGAACTCTTCATATTCTCTCTGCATGAGAAATAAATACATTATTGTGCCAACCAGCTGACATGTAACAATAAGTGGAGGACATGTGGCAATGTAACGCAGATGGTTCTTTTTACTGGTCCACGTAATAGGATGGCAAATTAACGTGCCAGCCCGGACACTAGGAGATCTTTTCCTTGAACAAGAATCATAATAAAATCACACACACAAAAAAACATTTATCATATTTAAGAAGCAAAGAAAGACATAAAATAGACAGACCTTCATTTCACGCCTTTCCCTCACAAATGCTGGATGAACTTTATTTTTCAAGTAGTCCATCTTCTGAGAAAAATAGCATTCTGGAGCTCTTGGTTCAATACCGAATTTCTTGCAGAAGGGAACCCATTTTCGGGCAAATTCAGATGTTTCAGAAAGAGTTTCAAAGGTCAGCATGGCAGCACCATCATCTGAGACATAGCAAGCAACTTTCTCGGCAGGATAGTCCACTGCAAGGATGGAAAGAACAGTATTTGCAGTAACTAAAGGGGGCTCCTTCATGGGGTCAACCGTGGTCACGAAAATATCTATGGCATCGGAAGAGCACACGATGGCTTTCCTTCTTTCTCATACCTAAACAGTATAAACAACTGTTAGAGTTGTCACCAACCAATATTCTTTAGCAATCGAATTTCATATCCCAGACCTAGTTGTCCAGGTTGAACCGTCTGATCACGATTTACCAACTACATTTCACAAGATTCGTTACATGTTTTTTTACTGTTAACTTAATGAACATCCACATACCTCATTGACAGTCGATCAAGGTATAATTCCCGTTCAATTGGATACCATTTCGGGAACTGATCAAGTATCCATGATATCGTTAACCATAATTCACAAATAACTGATGTCATCCACAAACCATATGCATTAGAAACTGGATGCAGAAGCCTATAGTGGAAAAAGAAACCAAAAACCACAAGGCGAAGAAGAGTTATCAATCTGTAAGGGTGTATCTTGCTTGAAGCAATGGGTAATTTCCTTGATAGAACCTGTCTTCCTTCATCCATCCTAGTAGAAACATTTACATAAAAATTAATAAATCAGGAAGAATCTCAAAGGGGAAAAAAATAAAAAAATATACACCGAGAATGCAGACAGCAGCTTACATAGGCAATTCAGGATCCAACTCAGTCCCATCAAAGTCCCCACCATCCTTATCTGCCTGATGCTTGACCTCTTGAAATTTTTCGCTGTGCCTTCTTTTCCAGTCCTCCATCCGATCCTTCCATGCAACGCTTCCGTATCCGTACAATGCAATGTCTTTCTCTGGAATCATTGGCCTTGGTTGCACTGGGACATTGAAAATATAATTCATTTCACTCTGGCATGGAAATTTGCAGAGTTCATAATAAGAAAAGCCAAAAGATTAAAGAGAAAAATGACTCACAAGGAGCTGAAGCCCCAACAGCAGATGAACGACTTCCATTCCCTTGGCTCGAAAATGGAGGTAGTATAATAGCGTGTTGATCTGCAGAACACTGACCATCCCGAAACTAGTTAAAAAATAAGAAAGTTGGACTAACCGGAGAGAGATCGGGGTGGTTTGAGAAACCTCCTATTACCTCTTGTCCATATGTCAAAAAAGGAATTTCAAGATCCTGGGAAGATGAATCATGTCTTGAGCCTGTGCTTAATCTAGAAGAACCAGCATGATTGTCGCAAGCAGAAGGAAACATGCCTACATTTTGAGGAAGAATTGGATCTTCAATGTTTCCATAATCAAACTCGTGCTCCAAATCATCAATGTCATCCTCTTCCTCATCACCTTCGACTCTAGGGCTACCTGCAGTTTCCATATGTTTATCATGCTTATTTATTTATTAATACAGCTAGTTTTGTAAAACAGAACAAGAAAAACTAACCTTTCACACGCTTATATCTGATTTTGCATTGTGGACAAGCCTTATTTCCCTCTCTTCTCTCATACTCGTAGCAAGTTCTACACACTGGGAAACCACATTCGTTGCAGGCAACGAAGAGTTCCCCATCTACCGTTATCTCAACTTCATCACCGCAAATTTGGCATATTTCTCCACTTAGTTCTTGAACAGACATAATCTGCTGAATTATAAAACACGAAGAGTGCATAATTAGAAGCATCCACTTTCAGCTCTGTGTCCCAAAGAATATTAGATGAACTCTGTTCCTAATTGCAACATCCAAATACATATTTCCGGATATATTTGAATGCTGGAAAAGAAATTTAACTGAAATTGCAACATAAAAATATATAGTGTCCAATCTTGATAAGTCTTCAAGGGACTATCTTAATAGGATATCCCCCAAACATTATCTGAAAAATAAATCCCTATACTGGAGAAACAGAACCCAAAAGCAGAACTACAGCATTTCAGACTATATTACTACAAAATCCCAACTCAGATGAATAAATGATCTTTTCATCCAAGAAATTGAACAAAACCAACTGCACCAAAGTGTGTCAGCAGAACAAAATGTAATCTGAGAGGCACTTCCATAATGCACAAAATGTAAAAAGCAGATATTGGAACCCAAAATGAGGCTTTGTGAGAGAGACTTGCCTTTCCAATTTCATCCGCATTGATGAGCACAAACTCATTTCTATTGTGAGAACCAGCCACAAGCCTACCTCCAGTATCCATCACCATTTTCAGAAATATCCCAACTCTTCAAATCACACGAAAAAGCCCCCCTGAATATATTCACCTGCAGTGTACAACTAACAGTTGGAAGGACTTCAAGACGCCAACTTTTTAAGAAGAAAATCAAAACTGGTAAAACAATAAACTCTCAGCGCTATGTTGTATATAGAAATCTCGCAACAAGGTTCAAACTTTCCAAACAAATTCTTGAAAGAAATAAAAAGAACAGAGCTTTTGCTCTGAAAGTTGAGTCTTGGAGAAGTGAAAAATGAAAAATAAATCCCGTTGGAATATAGCAAACACTACAAATCCGCACACTGGGCAAAGCACTAACAAGAAGTTCAACACCCAATGGAAGGAAAAAGAACAAGACTTGAGAGAATTGACTGTAATATTCTGTAAAATCGAGAAAACAAAAAGGTGGTGCTGCGGTTCTTGAAAATGTGTGCAAGTCTTTAATAAACAAAGAATTTTCCTTTCCCAAGCCAAAGCTCCGGTAATATGGCTGGACTGATTGAGTGATTTCAACTTCGAGAACGATAAGAAATATATATAGAACATGAGAGAGAAGCAACGCCAGAGAGGTTACAGAATTTGGATTCTCAAGATGGTTCGTTTATACATTCATAATACATGGGAAAAGTTCTCGAGTGTGTCACGTATGTGTGTGTGAGAAAGATAATGGGGCCCAAAATGTAGTGGTGATTTTTGAGTTGTCCCCACTGGAATTGCGCCGGTCTAAGAACTGTGCTCTGTAGATCATTTCTCTACATACAGTACGTGAGAAAGGAGTGATCTAAGTAAAAGAATGACACGATACTTGGCACGTTGAACAAAAAATGGAGAAGAGATATAAGAGAAATAAGAAACAAGACGAGACCTCGACTACTTGCTTTGTATATTTGATACCTTGACTACTTGCTTTGTATATTTGATATCGTTTTTAACTTTCTTTGATTTTATCAAGCTCATGGTGCACATTACACTATGATATTGCCTTTTAAATCCATATGACGTTCTAGTACTTTTGTTTGTAATACTAATGACTAAATTCAGAATTTCGCCAGATAATTATCACAGTTCAGAATAGTATCAAAATGTATCGTAATCTGATGAGAAACCCTAAAGCTGAAAATGAAAGTTGTGGATTGTGACATAATGTAGTGTCATATATTCTAATGGATTCTTGATTCACTCACTCAATCAGCCAACCAAATGCATTTGATGCTTGTTCTTTAGTCAATTTTGAGCACTTAACATTAAGTGCATGAATTATGATGATTATTCCATTTACACATGCTACTATTTAATTGGCTTTCAAAAACTTAACCATATTTCCATTTTTGATTATTTCATATAAGACTTGAGATGGAAGGATAAATCATAAAAGGCTCAAACTAACTCCATATTCTTAATTGAGCTCTAACCAAATTTGTTACTAGTTTGATTTTTCCTTAGGAGGCATATAAAGCTAATTAATAATGGAGTGACCATAATTACATTTGGGATTATCGAATGACATGCAAACATTTATGAAAACTATAATTACTATTGAAGCTTTCATCTCCTTTTAAAGGAAAAAGGCTATACAAAGAACATTATGGGAATGTTTAATCTCCAAGATTTGGACCATTTTTATATTAAACTCTTGGACGACGAACAGCAGAGGTTGCTTTCAATGTGAAAAATATGTTACTTGAAAGATGTTAAATTAATGGCAAAGAAAGAAACTAGAGACACTAGTAGGGTAAGTAGTGGATTTTAACATCAGTACTAACGACTATTTAATTAGTATATAAAGAGTTGCTTTTGTATATTTTTATTATATGGGTAATTATATTAATGAAGATTAACCGTATGAGACACAAGATGTAAAATCTTGATTTTAATTAAACGTGACAATTCTAACACGATTTCTTTCTAGCTTTGTTATGGGTCCGATATAATTGGTCTGATCTCATCTAGTCTGCGCACCTCTATATTACATTCACGTAGTCAAGATTTTAACGAATATATCAATTTAACATCTTTCAAATAAAGTACGTAGCTTATCACAATGAAAAAGACATTGTCAAACGAAACTGAAACTCTTCACCATCTTTCACTAAAAACTCTTAGCTTTCAATCCATTAATTAGTCATTAGTTTTTGCCTCTTCCCCTTCCCTCCCATAAACAACATGCATTTACATGCCTTAGTTAACTTTCCTCCATGCGTTATATAATTTTCCTCCATGCATTATATAAGCACTCAGCCCCTCATCCATTTCTCAGTTCCCAAAAACACACGCGTCCAAAACAATGAAGTTGACCCCCAAGCTTTTCCAAGCAGTGATTTTGCTAGCATGTTTACTAGCATTAACTGGTTTTTCCACGGCTCGTGTGCTCGACTCAAGATCGACCCTTGCAGCCCGATTGAAATTGTACCAAGATGAGGGCTCATCAAATTGTTGGGACTCTTTGTTCCAACTCCAATCCTGCACTGCTGAAGTTGTGCTCTTCTTTCTCAATGGGGAGACCTATCTCGGCCCGAGCTGCTGCCGTGCCATTAAGATCATTGAGCACCAGTGTTGGCCTGCCATGCTTGGCTCCTTAGGCTACACCTCTGAAGAAGGTGACATCCTCCGTGGCTACTGTGATGCAAGTGACTACTCGTCCACCTCCACTCCTCCGCCACCATCCCTGACTCTCAGCCCTCCATTCGGGACACCATAGTCTTGCCAATTGATACCAAATGTTGAATAAAACTTAGTGATCATGACTATGGTCCTATGGAACATGTTTAAATTATGGCTAAATTCTTGATGTAGAGTGCCATCTGGCTTCTGTTGATATATTACCAGTTTGATAATCTTTAATTTCTCATTTCCAATCTCATTTTGATTAACTTCACAATGAATCATTTTCCACAATTGGGTTATATCAAAATTGAAATTAATTCAGATTAAGAAACAAGAAATAGCAGAATAATGAGGATTGACAGAACTGAAAACATAGACAATTTTCAAAATGTGTTTCATTGTAAGTTCTAAATGGGATGACAACATGGAAAACCATATAGTATGATGATTAAGGCACCGGTACCAGGGCCCGGCAAAGATCACAATCTACAGATCTTCAAGATGATGATGATGATGATTTCGGTGACGATTCTTCCTCCTGCGACCCAGATGGATTCTGCGGCGTTTCATGCGCTTCTTCATACTTGTACTCTTCTCGTTGTGCCTCTTCACCGGCTCCTTAACTGGTCCATTCCCAGCCAACTGAGGCGGAAGAGCTTCCTCATCGAATGGGGCTGGACTCATTGATTCATACTGAGTCATAGGAGCAAGATTACCAGAAGAAGGCCAAACCCAAATATTCGGATCAATATGGGTCATTGGAGGTGGGACCGGAACAGAGACACCCTGTTCGAATTCGGGCATCTGAAACTCCTCGGGAGAAGTGGCGGGTGAAGCAAAACCCAAGCCATTATCATCGTTCTCCTCAAGATCTTGAGGATACTTATTCAAACCAGTCACGAGAATATCGTCAATCCCGTGCACAGCAAATCTCCACCCGACAAAAAGATCCGGAACAGAGACCCTAACCCCATCCACCATCACTCCAATACTACTACCCCCATTATTATTAAGCGCTACACTGTCGTTTTCAGTTTTCCCAATCAAGATCGAGTAGTGAGGGAGGAGGGTATCAAGAAAGGAGGCAGAGAGGCTCTGAAGCTCCGGGAAAGTGAGGCGACGGTGTGGGATGACGTGGTAGTGGAGAGTGTCGATATATACCTTGGCGTCGGAGGTCATGTCAAGGGAAAATAATTGGGAGTCTCCCGGGCAGAAGAGAGTGAACATCTCTGTTCTGGCGTCGATCTGACGGCGGCGGCCGCGGTGAGAAGTTTAAATTGGAGATCTGTGGTCGTAATTGCGTTGCTAAAGAGAGTGTAGCCGCGGATTCTTAGGGTTCTGTGCATCGATTCGAGTTCTCTGTACGTGATGGCGGAATCCGTTGTCTCCGTCGTGGCGGTGGCGGTGGCGGCGGCGAGGAGGAGGAGGAAGAAGAAGAAAGTAGTGGTCATTGGTGAAGAGCGTAGAGAGAGAAATTCAGAAACTGTTATTTCTGTTGAGTTCAGTTTTGGCGCTCTTCTATAGCTAGCAGTTAAATAAGAAGAAAGATGGGGAGGGAATCTGCTGCGGACATGGTTCACCAATCAAAATGTGACATGTCATCTTTCACACGAGCAAAAATGGCACACATTTTTTTTTTTTTTTGGAGCGAGGAACTTTATAAAATTTGTATCGATGTTACTGTCATATTCAAGAAGAACAACTTGCATCGACCTGGTCAAACCATTTTGCAGTAAGGCTATTGGACTTGTCGGATTCACTTTTTCTAACTTGTTAGAAAAAATTAGCGTTCCAAATTTTGTAAAATTTGATAACTCAAAGTGATGTGAGTTTGATGAGTATGGCTCATTTTCTAAACCATTAACTTTTTGCCATTACACTACCTATACCCAAATTTGTAGAACCTTGAAAAATCAAATTGAAGAGTGGACATTAACCTTGAATCAAACTTGATCTTCTGGTCAATCCGTAGTCATATATGAAGGTTTATAATTTATTTGATTGGGAACATTAAGCAAAAAAACCAATATAATGTCAATCTAATGAATAGAAATAAGAATTAATATTATTATGATTATCGTTAATAATCTAACTGGTCAACTGGTCTGATGGAAATTGCCCTACTATACATAAAATTGTCGAGTTAGTAGATGAATTGATCGATGAACATGAAATGCCAACCTTATTATTATGCAATATATAAACTTAAGACAAGGATAACCAATAATTAATTATCCATCACATTTTCTTGAGAACCCTAATTCCCTTCCAACGAGATTCCATATAGTAGGAAGCATCATCCTGTGCATAAACTCCACACTTGAAGTAATGAGAAGTTCCTCCACGGCCAGGGGCTTCGTATTTGAGGATTCCATTAATGTAAACCTCTACTTTACTAGCTTCCACATCATGGATTACATTTAGTTTAAACCATTTACCATATACTTTTGGGATGATAATAGGGGCCCTATAGTATGTCAGTGAGCCATTGTAAACTCTTAGCATTAGGGTTGTGGCATGAGGCGGGCTCGACCCGAAAACTTGCATGACGCATACGCCTGATGGCTCGCGCGGTATGTACCCGTAGGCTTCAAATTGCCATACACCGGATGAGTAATCATATCCCTGCAATATTGAAAGAGGAAAGTGTTGAATACAATAGAGTTCGAATACTAGGAAAAAGAAAAAGAGGGAAATTGTTTTACACTTATTATTATTTCCGAGCGGGGCTTAGTGGGACTATTTAAGATAAAGGTTCGTCTGTTGAGAACATCCATAGTTTGTGAACTCCATTGATAAAGCTGTACCTTTGTTCAACAGGCAAGTCATAGGGTTTTTGAATATGGTAAAAGGATGTGCTGAATGGGAGTTCTATAAATCCATAAGTTGGATCATTTGACCATCCCTTAGCATGGTAAGTAGTATATAATGAAAAAGCTATGATCAAAAGAGCAGATTGATAAAGATTCATGAGACTAGCTAGTTAGGGAATTGAATTGTTGTTGAGGATAATTAATGTAGTATTTGGGTTATTTATACACTTAAATCAACTAGGAAGGTGAAATAATTATTTAAATCTTCTCATGATCATATTATAGTCATCTGCTTTGGCTCATTATGTTTTTAAGCGTCCAATGATAATAACAGGACGTATGTACGTACGTACTAAAGTATCCTACACAAAAAAGCTTGTATAAAAAATGATCACCTACTCTAAAATTGATCACCCGCTAGATGTCTGGCGAGATATTATCTCGCTAAAGATACACATGACATATGATAATTAGACAACTCACATGTAAATTATCCAATATGGGCTGTCCCACATATAAATTGTCCAATATTTATCACCCACTAAGTGTACGTCTGACGGGATAAGTTCTGTCACCCACCCATTGTGACTAATTTTTTCACTATCCAATATTTACTGGGCAAGTTCTAGCATATGGCAAAATTTGCTTCTTAAAAAAATAAATAAATAAACAGATTTTGCTAGATGACAGTAATTAATAAGTTGTTTCTTATATATAATAAGATGTGCATACATACTTACTTGTAGACGGATTTCTGTACAAGGGTTGGTTTTACTAACTGGAGTGTGGGGCTTATCGGTTTTGAAAACCCACAACTTATGAACTCCATTTTTGAAGCTATATCTCTGATCTTGGGGCACGTCATAAGGCTTTTGAATTTCCAAATTTGATTGATTTAGTGGGAGAGGAATGAACCCTATGGTGGAATCAATTACAGGTCCCCAAGCAGCCACAGCCCCGAATAGTACTGTCAATAGCAAAATCTGAAACAAATGTAAAGGGGATAAAAGGGAAGATGATGAAGGCATTTCTTGGAGTAGAAAGAACATAAAAATCCTTGAATAGTGATCAGAGCTTAAATTAGTTAATCCATATATAAAATGATTAATTAATCAATTAATTAATTTAACGTGATGATTTCTTATCGATGCTAGGCATGTGTTAATAATGCACCCAGTAGCATTCATCTTATCGAGGGATGCAAAACGTAACAGTACCATCACATGAATGGTGGATACATTGACACATGCCCTCTGTAGATTGATTACTAGTTCATAATATAGTTTTGTGTAGAAAATTTGTTCTTATATTCTTAAAATATGAATGATTCTAAAGAATAATAATCAGGGCAGGACGTTAGGTAAAGACCATTTTGACCATATCGTAACTAACTTGAGAAATTATGAAAATTTATATAAGGAGACCTATTCGAAACAATAGTGTGTGTCCAAGTACACAAGACGAGGGCATAATTATTTATGTGCAATTTTTTGTAAATATAGGTATATTTGGATTGGTACAGGACAGAGAAGCTAAGGGCCACTTCTCTAATTTATTGTTTACAACTTATTTTTAGTTTTGGATTTTAAAAAAAAAAAGGTTATTTGTAGTTCTTTATTTATTTATTGAAAGGGAAATTTTCATTATACTAATCATAATCATTCTCCCTCTGACCGGTTAAGATGAAAATTGGCAAACAATCCGTCCATAATGAATATTACATCTAAAAGTAAATGGCAAAAGCAGCTAAAACATGAGCTATTATATTGCTATCTCTAGGGATGTATGAACACGAGCAACCGTTAATCCTGATGAACTCTTCACTAATCTCGTCAAAAACAAAGAAAATTTTATAAAGAAGACTCAAAATGATATTTTTGTTGTTTTGAATGTTTTCAAGATAAGAAGTTGGAAAAATCTCAAAACAAAGAAAATATTTTCCTTTTTCCTTAAATTAAAGTCGAAACTCAAATAAAAAATTGAACTGAAAACTCAAAAATTGAAAATTGAAATACCAAAAAAAATAAAATATTTGTATTTTCTTTTTGAATAGTTTTCTCAAAATTAGAATTAATTATTATTTCCAACAAAAAAATAAATTGGAAAAAAATATTTAATCATTCATTAACAATGAACATATCAGCAATTAAAGCGGAAAACTCTACATTTTATCATACATTGTGTAACGAACGCGATTCATATACAGTAGCGGAAGCATTTAACTCTTAAAAATATGATACAAATACACTTCAAAATATCGAGGCGCTTTCGCTGCGCACTCTGATGATTAAATGTTTCGTGGGCTACCCACAACGAAACCTCGGCCGCACATACCGAAGTCTCGATCACATACATGTATCCCCTCCGTCTTAGGACGATCCGGCTACATAACTTCTTAATCTACTACCTACAAGATTATAGGAAAGGGGGAATGAGTATAAACTACTCAGTGAATAACCAAATATCTTGATTCACCTTCGCATTTTCAGGAAAACCATGTATTTCACAAAGCCTTTCGATTCACAAAGTAGATCGGAAGAGCGTCGATTTAATGCACAGAGGGCCCTATCACTAGTTAAACTACTACCCGTGGTGCGCACATGATTGGCAAAGATCACACAGCAAGGCCACAGAGTTTCAGATTGGCCAAGACCACACAGCAAGGCCACAGATTATCACATAGTCAGAATGACCAAGATCGCATAGCAAGGTCATGTTTCACAGAGTAATTCAGAACGGGTAGAGCATTAACTAGCGATATCGATGCAATAAACCAATCTTGCTTTACATAATAATGCATTAAAAATTCATGCATCTCTTATGTAAATATGATGAACAAAATAAAGAGAATTAAGGTACCGGTTACTTACTTATGAAAACTTCATGAATAAAGAAAGAGAATCAAAATATCGGTTACTCACCTCAAATATTTCTTGAATAATCCCCGTGGAAAAGTTTCTTTAAAACCTTGATATTCCTTAATTAAAGCTATTCTCGAGTTAGGGTCTATCTATATAAGGTTAAGGACCCTTTTTAAGTGAGAAGTAGGTGTTTTAGTAGGTTTCTATAGGTATTTCTCAATCATCCACAATGTTGGACGAATTTTGGGAATTTAGGGAAAAATTGGATGACTTGGGGGCCTTTGGGAGATTGAGGACCCAAAGGTCCTTTATATAATAGTTGAAATTGAGTTAGTTTTAATAAAATTTGAGTTCCGCCAATGACATTGTGACACGTGGCGCAATGTAGTACGCACACTTGGCAGGAATTTATCTGAGAAATCCTTGTGCTTTGTCTCATTTTTCAATTAAGCTACCAAACTTTGATTTATATCAATTAAGTCACTATACTTTAGTTTATGTCAATTATGAGTCAATTCTTTCTTTAACGTCAATTGAATACCAATCTTTTAATTTTCAAGAAATCTTACAATGTTATTCAAGTAATTCTTTCAAAATAACAATTTTGTTGCTTGCTCTAATTTGTAGAAATTTTCAAGATGTTACACATTGATTGTGTTTAAGTGTGGAGTTCTTCAAGTATAGACGTCATTTAAATAAACTTTTTAGAACACTAGAGAAATGGACCCCGCATAGATATAAAAAAAGGGACTAATTCATATGAATTTTGAGATCCATGTGTACACAATCCTCGTCAATCGATATTAGTGCTATTTATCACCACTGATGATGATGATCATTCTAATGTAGTGTTAAATAGCAAATTAAATATGCTTTTACATATCATTTAATACCACTATGATACATCAAATGCTGATAATACCCATGATAATAAAGAGAATTAGTCATATAATTAATATATCTAGAAAATATAACGACAAAACAAAGAATAGATATGAAAGTGTGAAAACTAAAAAGAGGCTTTATTTTATTTTCCCTCGAAATAATTATTTGTTGAACCAACGATATTTACAAGTATCAGTTTTATTAGAAATATATAACATATGGTTACTTTAAATATTACATAGAGCAAGAGGATATAATTATTAATTATCGATCACATTTCTTTGAAAATCCTAGATCGCTTCCAACGAGACTCCATATAGTAGGAAGCATGATCTTGTGCATAAACACCACACTTGAAGTAATGAAAAGTTCCTCCTCTGTCAAGAGTTTCAAATTTGAAGACTCCATTAATGTAAACCTTGATTTTTCTGGTCTCCACTTGATGGATTACATTCAATCTAAACCATTTGTCATATATATTCGGGAAAATAACAGACGAGTTGAAGTACGAGAGCGAGCCGTTATAAACTTCAAGGATCATTGATGTGTTATGAGGTAGGGTTGCTCCAAAAACTTGCATGATAGACACGCCTGACGTCCCAAACGGCACGTATCCATACGCTTCGAATTGCCACACACCTGTGTTGTAGGTGTAACCCTAGAGAGAGAGAGAGAGAGAGAGAGATTCTTATATAGTAGCAACTTAAGATTCTAGATCATATGTAGGGGAAGTGGGTAAAAGGAGGACAAATTTTGACCCTTTTTTTACTTTTCTCTTATCCCAAATCTCCCAAAAAATGAGTTGTTACACCTTAACATTACTGGGTATTGTTGACAAAAACCTAACTTTAAATTTTCTCCCACAATTAAAATGCTCTTAGTCTGCTTACGTGAGTATCACGCCTAGGTGGATCAATCGCCCCTCACGGTGGGCCCCGCATTGTAAGGGGTGCTCACCCAGACGCCGTGCTCAAGTGAGAATTTTCATCTGTTAGATGTAGTTGGTATAGAAAGATAGATTATTGCACGTACGCTTATAATTATCTCGGACCGAGGCTTGGTGGGACTGTTTCGAGACAACGGTTTGTCGATAGAGAAAACCGATAGTTTGTGAACTCCATTGATGAAGCTGTACCTTTGTTCAACAGACAAATCATAGGGCTTCTGGATGTGATAAAACGAAGTGTTAAATGGAAGTTCCACAAAACCATGAGTCAGATTATCATTTTCCCCTGAATATCCCCTAGCAAGCAGACCACATGCTGAGATAGCCATACCCCAGAGAACAAATAGTACATAGTAATACTTAGTATCCATCTTGCAATTTTTTTTTTGATAACTGAAGGTTGTAGATGAATCTGTTGCTCGGACACGGCCGGAAGGCCGGTGCACCCGTGTCGACAAGACACTACAAGGATGCGGGTGTGGGATCCGGTGAAATTCCAAGCAGACACGGAGGAGACGATGACTGACGGAGCTGAACCGAAGAAGACGCAGAGGCAGACGCAGAGATGAGACGGGAAGGGATCTGGGAGGTGGGGAAGAAGAACTTGTTCAAAATTACCTAGTACCCTGTATTTAGAATAATGCTATGTAGCACCAGTGATGTTTTGCACCGGTCTAGGTGGCATCCAATGTGTCATTAAATGATAAATAGAATTAAATGAATAAATAAATGATCCACTTAATTCAACTTATCATTTAGTGCCACATTGATATAGTATCAAGTACCAGTAGTGCTAAATAGCAACACTCCTGTATTTATTAGTCGAATTTGGGCTACTGAAATAAGGTTGGCTATTGGGCCCAACATTTGTCGTCTTCTCTCTATTATGGATTTGGCATCTGAAATAAGGTTGGCTATTGGGCCTAACATTTGTAGTATCATACTCTCTTGTAATTTTTCCTCATTCTCTATTTTTCTTTTATTTATTCTTTTTTATTTAAAAACCAATTTCATTTATTAACTAATATAAATTTAAATTTTAAATTTAAGAATGTTGTGTCCCCACACCCATGTCTAAAATTCGGATCATTTTTAGTCATGTCCCCGTATCCTAAATTTTTAGAAATAAAAGATCTAACACTCGAATCCGTATTTAAATCGGACACCGGCACCCGCGTCCGAGTAACATAATAAGATCAATATTAATATATTTGATTTATAATAGTTAATTAAAAAACTCCAGAATATTATTATTTTATTTTATTTTTTTGTATCTTTTAATTAATATAATAGAAACAAATGAATGCAAATAAGAAACTTAAAAATTAATAAATATTTTAAGGGATACTGTTGCTGATTACTATTGATCCAAATTGGACTCCATAATATCAATAGAAAACAGGCACCGGGTACTGATTGTTGTGTAGTTTGAAAAACTGCAAGTGGGAAAGACAGAGCATCTTTAGGACTGCAAGATATTACATATGGATTGATTATTCCTATATTATTATATTTCATGTACACTTAATTCTAGTTTTTTCTGTGCTTGAAAAAAAAATACAAATCTAGTTTTTGTCTTCTTCCCGGTGGGAAGATAATAATCAAGTTTTCTACTATAAACCCATGAACGTTCTATTCCATTTATTTTGAATTACAATTAGAACCCTAATGAGATAGATGGAGAGAATTTGAGGTATGTACGTGCTTCACAATACCCCACCGTTTATTCATCTAACGTAAACTATATACCACACTATAAACAAATGGAAACAGCACTAGTGTAGTATGTATGATAAAATTTGAAAAAGCATTTTAATCATCTTTAACAATCATTTTTCGAGTTTAATCTATAGATATAAATCTAAATGAAAAGTAGATTAATAAAAAGAAAGATTTAATTTTATTCTCCATCAGTTATTTAATAACATACATAATATTACTTAACATACAAGGATAATTATAAACCTTATCAATCTCATTTCTTAAAGATCCTAATATCCTTCCAACGAGACTCCATGTAGTAGGAAGAATTATTCGATGCATAAACTCCACACTTGAAGTAATGGAAAGTTCCTCCTCTATCAAGAGTTTCATATGCGAGGCTTCCATTAATGTAAACCTTTATATTCCTAGTCTCCACATGATGTATCACATTCAATTTGAACCATTTATCATACATATTTGGGTAAAAGGCCGGAGCGTCGAAGTACGAGAGCGAGCCGTTTTTGCTAACTCCGATAATAAAGGATGTGTTATGAGGTAAAGTTGCTCCGAAAACTTGCATGATAGACAAGCCTGACGGCCCCACATGGTACGTAACCGTACGCTTGAAATTGCCATACACCCGAGGTGTAGGTTATACCCCTATAAAGACGATGGAGAAAGTTGTTAAGTACTGACGTGACAACTATCAAGTTTTAGACCACGTGATTGTGCATTCAAATTACTGATTGGAAATGAAGAGAGATGGTATTACGCGAATACTTATCTCAGTGCGAGGCCTGGTGGGAGTAGTTGTTGGGCGGGTCTAGCCTATGATGATATCTAACTTAAATACAAGACAAAGGTTGGAGGATGAATTAAATAATTTAGCTGAATAAAATTGAAAGCCTTGAAGGACACCAAATCTTAGGCTAAATTGAATTAGGTTTAAGGCAATATACATATATATATATATATATGTTGAAACAAAGTACACGTGATGCGGCATATATATACACAGAAAACGAAACCAGAGGACACGAAAGAAGGCAAAAGAAAAAAGCGACAGAAGGGGAACAAAGTACACGAAAAAGGCCAAAACACAATTCATCACAATTCACGCACGGGAAACAAGGAAAGTTGGAAGAATAATTCACTATTTTTGACGTCAACTTTGTGTGGAGGAATTTCGACTTTTATTTGGTGTTCGACTTCTTCACGTAGTGGTTTCTCTAAGTTAATTCTTGGAAGGGGTTAGGTAATATTTTCCTCATCTCTTGTTATTGTTTAGTGGATTCCGTCTATTATTAGATGAGTTGTTTGTGGTACCAAGAATATTGTTCTTAACGGTATTGCGTGATTGTGATAGTGTGTTGTTACTTCTTGATTTAGGGCGATAATCTTGAGAGAATAAATATTGTATTCCCATTATTATTTGGTGATAGTGGAGTTATCGGTTTGCCCATTCGATTTTCCCTTCTCATTGGAGGATTTTACGACGTTAAATAATTCCTAGTGTTCTTTATGTTTCCGCATGTATATTATTGTTTGATATTAATTGCCTATTTTAATCACACGGGTTTAGAGAAATTGATTAAATTCCCAACAATAGTATCAGAGACAGGTTCAATTGTGTAGATTAAAATAGATAACCCAGTTGGTAGTGCTATGATCAGGCTTACCAATCACAATTGGGTGACATGGAAACCTAGGATGAAGGATATCCTTTGCATGATCATATTGATAGTTATGATTCTAAACCATAAAATATGGAAGATAGGGATTGACAGAAATTGCACAAAAAAAATATTAGGACGATAAAGCAGTGGGTGGATAATAGTGTTTTTCATCATGTGGCACAGGAGACAGATGTAAATAAATTGTGGACTAAATTGGAGTTCATGTTTGAGAAGAAAACTGCAGAGAAAAAGTCCTTTCTGATTAGATACTTAGTCAACATTAAATATAAGGACGGTACGAGTGTCACAGAGCACTTGAATAATTTTTAAAATCTTGTGAATTAGTTGATGACAATAGGAATGACTCTCGAGGATGAACTGAAAGCATTACTGCTTTTGAGTTCTTTGCCTGACAGTTGGGAAACCTTTGTTGTGACAATAAGTAACTCTACTTCAGATAATGTGTTTCTATCGATTCTGTGAAGAACAGTATGCACAATGAGGAAATTATGAGGAAATCTTCAGGTTTGCATGTGGGTTCAGATAATACATTGGCTCTTATTTCAAATGATTACAGAGGAAGAAGCAAGAACAAAGGGCAAAGGCATCATAGCAAGTCTAGAGAGATCGGAAGAGCACACGTCTGAAGAAGACTTGTTATCATTGCGGCAAAGAAGGTCATTATAAAAGAAATTGTAGAATTTGGTTGAGAAAGCAGAAGGAGGGTAATAATCAAAAGAAAAATGATGAAAATACTGTAGGTATGATGACTAGTGATGTACTCTCTTGCGGAGTGGGTCAATGCCTGCATGTTGGAGACCCTCTTACTGAGTGACATGTTGACAGTGGTGCCTCATACCCTGTTTGCAGAAATATTGAGTTGTTTACTACATATAGAGCAGGTGATTATGGCCAGTCAAATATGGCTAACTCTTCACATTCCAAAATCATGGGGATGGTGACATTCACCTGGAGACAAATATGTGGTACATTCTAATTCTAAAGGATGTGAGGCATATTCGTGACATGCGATTTAATCTGCTTGCAATAAATACACTCAACCGAATCAGGTATTTCAGTACTTTTGGTTATCAGAAGTGGAGGTTATCAAAGGGATCAATAGTTGTCGCTAGTGGAAAGTTTTGTTGCACGCAATACAAGACTTATGCAAAGTCTTGTAAGACTGGGGTAAATGCAGTTGAAGATCCTTCTCCTGATCTATGGCATAAGAGGCTTGGGCACATGAGTGAAAAAGGTTTACAGTTTCTGGCTAAGAAGGCAGTTATCTCTTTAGCCAATGGTACGTCCCAGACCGATGTGAACATTGTTTATTTGGTAAACAAACTCGAGTTTCCTTTTCTAGCACATTTAAAAGAAAAGAGAATATTTTAGATCTTATGCATTCGGATGTGTGTTCTCCTGGTGATGTAGTATCTTTGGGTGAAAACAAATATTTTGTTACATTTATTGATGATGCTTTTAGGAAATTATGGATCTATCTTCTGAAATCTAAGGATCAGGTACTCTAGTGCTTTAAGCAATTTCATACCATAGTAGAACGAGAAACAGGGAAGTGTTTGAAAAACCTCATAACAGATAATAGTAAGGAATACACTTCACATGCGTTCAGAGGGTATTGATCAGATTTTAGGATTCGACATGAGTTTACAGAAGCAGGGACTCTTCAGCATAATGGTGTGGCAGAAAGAATGAACCGTACCATTCCTGACAGAGTCAAATGCATGTTGAAGACAGCCAAACTTCCTAAGACATTTTGGGGTGAAGAAGTTCGGACTGCTTGCTATTTGATTAATAGATCTCCCTCAGTTTCCTTAGATTCTGATATTCCAGAAAGAGTTTGGACAGACAGAGATGTTTCATACTTTTATCTGAAGGTGTTTGGGTGTAAAGCCTTTATACACGTACCTAAGGAACAGAGATCGAAACTTGATGACAGAGCTACTCCTTGTGTGTTTCTTGGCTATGGTGATGAACAGTTTGGATACAAATTTTGGGATCCAACGAAAAGGCAGCTTGTAAGAAGTAGAGATACAGTGTTTTATAAACATCAGACGATTGAGGACTTTGATAAAGTCGAGCGGCCTAACGAGATGACTTTGATAAAGTCGAGTTGTTCCTGGTGTCATACTTGATAATTCCTCAGCATCTCAACCTAGCACTAGTAGTCAGGCAGCTCTTATTGATGATGAAGCAGTTGATAATATTCTAGTTGGTCAGACTAGTGATCAAAGGGAGCAGATTACTGATCAGGGGGAGCAAACCCCTGTTGAAGAAGAAATTGGAGAATCAAGAAGATCTGCAAGATGGCGTATACCATCTACCAGATATCCTGAGTCTGATTATATTTTGCTCACTGAGGATGGAGAACCAGAAAGTTATTCAGAGGCTCAGGGTCATAAAGACAAATCCCACTGGATGAAAGCCATGGTAGATTAGATGACTTCTTTGAAGAAGAATGACACCTATGAGCTGGTAAATCTTCCTAAGGGTAGGAAGGCTTTAAGTAATAAGTACCAGAGAACCTGGTCTGCCGTCACTTTCCTCCATCAGATATCCACCACTACCAGCAGTACCAAAAGGATCAGAGGAACTGCTGGCAAATGGCATCTGCCCATTTGAAGAACCATTGGAT
>CAVNYN010074297.1:0-21809 GCA_963692815.1 Nyctanthes arbor-tristis
AATTATAAAATCCATCCATTTCAATTTCTTTACAAAGAAAAACAAACTTGTTGGTTAAGTCAGAGGAAGGAAGAGGCTGATTATTCCAGATAAAACGGTGACATCATATGTAAGCATATTTCGTGGAACCCATCATCGTTCAATCCAAGGAGATAGAGAGCGTGTGAAAGGCCAAAATTTTGAAACTACGAAAATGTCCCTTATGATAGCAAGTCAAAGTAATTGCAACGAGAGAAAGGAGGCATATAAGGGTAAATATTGCAAAATCAGATTGCCAAACTGACTTTGCTTCTGACCAAAACTGTTTCTATAGAAAATTCATGGACTTATGGGTGAATAAATTGACTTTTTAGCCGAACAGAGAATTCACACAGGCACTTATGTACAACTCCACACACACACACACCATCACTTCCCAAGAAAATGAAGCCCCTTATTCCTCATGTTACCAAACTTGAAAATGGCAACCCCATTGTTCCACTCCAGTTTTTGATTCATGTACAGGGTTTCAGGATCGCGGCCCTGAACCCGGGCGGAAAACTGCTGGTTGATTCCTTGAAAGTCCTCCAGATTTGTCGACGTCTTGAATCAACTAGTTGGACGATTGAGATTCTGTTGAATCAACAAGTTTCTGGGCTGAAGTTGGAAGCGCAGCACCTTCTGGACTATGTGGTCATCGTGTTTGAACTCAAGAGGCTCGAAAATGGGAGATACATACTCACGGCTAAAGGAGTTAGGGAAAAGAACATCGATGTGATTCTTCGTATAGGGTAGGTTGATCTTACGTTCTTTCTATAGAGTGTTTTTTTTTTTTTAATATGTGATCTGGCTTTTTCTTTCTATTTTTCTAAGTATTAATTTCTTGACCTACTTCTTGTCTTCCTTTAGATTTCAAGAAAGCTTAACTGAATTGAATGGGGAAATTCAAGTTTGGCTTGATAACTCTTTCATTTTCTGCAAGACTGCATCTTGTTGCTTATATGCTCTTGATGCCCTCTTTCTAGATCTACGCAGGTCTTTCGATACTTTTTGGCTTCGATATTGACCTAAGTGAAACTATCATCATTCTAGATAGTACTGCTATTAGGGTTATACGCTTTTGCCATCCGCATTCATTGGATGAATTTTTTTATACATAAAATGTAAAGCAAGGAAAGGATCAAGAGGTGCACCAGTAGATCTTAACGAGGTTGACACCTCTGTAGCACCCTTTCATCATCTGCCCTTCTCAATGGATAATAAAATTATAATAAATAAAAATAATAGCAAACTACGTACAAGAAATCATTCGGCTAGCCCATTAAGGGAAGTAATCCAAGCATTTTATATATGTTCTCAATCAAACAGTCACATTAATGTGCTTGGTTTGCTAGACTATATATTTAACCATTTTCTTCTGTCACTTATTATTGTTATGAAAACATTTTTTTTTTTTTGGGTTGCTTTGAAGATATAGTATTGGCACTCTGCTGGGGAGGGGAAAGATATGGAACACACGAGGTTTTGATGTGATTGCCGAGGCACCTCCCGAATATGCAAGAACAATTCAACAATTAAGGTATATATAATCCTTTTCCAAATATTTGCTTAATTAATTTCTTCTCTTTTGAAATTCCCAACAACAATGAAACTTTCTTAAATTTTACGCATCCACTTGATATTAGTGTGCCTTTGAAATCCTATTCTTTTCTCGAGGAAAATCACTTTCTGTTTTTAGATAAGGGTACCAAACATTTATTCTGGTAGCTAGTACCTGATTAATGTTGTTGTCCCTATGGCGATCTCACTTGAAACGATATGATTATATATAATTAGTTCAAGAATCATATCCAATGCTTCTTTAATATGTACGATTTGTTTATTTTTGTTTGGGATCAAGAGTAAAGATTCTCTGAAGTAGAATGAAAATAAAAAGTGGATCCATATATGAACATTAATGTGCCACATAATTTATTGGTATTAGAAACCTTCTGAAAAAAAATATTGTACTAGTCATGTTAATGACGAGATTAATGCAGAACTGGTGATGCTTCAGAGCCTGAATCACCCATCACGAGAGAGGCACGAGATTTATTTTATGCAGCGGATCATGTGGTGCACGATATTGGACTAGAAGATCATCTCAACACACCTCCTACAACTACACATGACGTCAACTATATCTTTCTATTTTTGTTTGCTTTACTAGTAATATTATTTCTTCGCCTGCTGCAACTATGACATCTCTAATGGTTGCATGTTCTCGCATTTTGCAATTTATCATCAATACATAATCAAGTGATTTTTTTATAAATGTAATTTAGACTTCCTCCCAAATTTTGGTAATTAATTGTCCAATACTTATGAGCATTATATTTTTTATTAGTTTGTTAGTCAATTGAAATATAACACTTTCAATAAAAAAAAAAAAAGAAAAGGAATTTTTGTTACTTCATCTCTCTCTCTCTCTGCCTACTTACAAGATCAATACTTGAATTTCAAAGAACAATTCTTTTTTTTCCTTTTTTTTTAAAGGAAAGTACCATCTTAATAACACCACAAGATTATCAAGCTCATGCCAAGGTTCAATATGTAACTCTAGCTTCAGTTCATGTTTAAAAATGTTTTGAAAATGTTAATGTAGATGTATCATCATGAAGGTTTTCGTAGAAGTGCACGAAAAAAGCTAACTATTAACAAGGAGAACCAAAAAATAAACAGATATATAATCATAAGATTGCATGTACGTAAAGCGTGAAGACTTAGGCTTAAGATCATGTTTCTTTTGCTCCGTAGATCGAGTTGGCTGGTAAATTCCGAAATTTCTTCCGTCTAGCTCCAGTAATGGCTCGTCCCGGTTAAAATTGTGCTTGCTCATCTTGAGTGTGTTATGCAGCGAACCAAAATGAATCATCCGATCCCAGTGCGCCATGTAGCAATTTGACCATCATTATTAAGTAATTTTCTCGCTCTAAAATATGGACACATGAGACAATAAAATTTTACGAAATGATCAGCACTTTGTCACATCTTTATCGACCAGAGTAAACTTTTTAGACCTAGACCCACGAGAGCTCGTAGGTTTAAGTACCAACAAATATGCTATAGAATTGTGCAAACAAAGTACTTACCCGCTGGCCGAGGAATTACTGGCAATTAGAGAGATTGTTTTTGTTCTAATATTAAGCATGCATTATTCTGCCAGAACATATATATAAAAGCTCGAACCCCTCTTCTTGCCCTATAAACGCGTCTCGTTTTCATTTTTATTTTCCTTACTCGGAAATAGCTTTAACGCGTTGATGCAGAAGACAATGACAAAAACAATATTGGTAAGAAGTTGAAAACAAAGGAGGTTACCAGGTCCACATAAATCATAACATTTTTTTTTTATTTATTTTTGAAAACGATAGGCAATTAAACTATCTAAATGACAGAAAATTCCATAACTTTCTGAAATATTTAACCGGAAAATTATCTTGACAATTATTGTGAAATCCAAAACCTCGCTAGAGCGTGCATACTACAGCAGATTACGATACGTATTTGTGTTGCATCAAGTTGCTTGGGTTTGACTCAAACTTATGTATGAAATAAAAGAATTTTATTTTATTCGGGAAACGGAAATAGAATTCTTGGTCGATTGGAAAGGAAGTTTCCTAGTTTTACTTAAAAATACTTTTTTAATTAATGTTTGTTCTTATTATTACTAATTACCGTAGAGAGGTTTTCTTCCTACGGTCCAAGTAGATGTCATGTATGTCACAAATACATACATATGTCCTTTATGCCACACTTCACTCTCCTCCTTTCATCTATTCTTCTTCCTCCTCTTTTTCTCCTTCTCCATTCTATTATTACGGTCGACGCACACCGCATCTCGGTATACTAGTGTGTGTATGTGTCTATATATATATATATATATATATATATAAAAGGTAAAGGAGTTCAAGTCTAATGTGGAAATTTAGAGCCCTCCCAAAAAAATGGAAATTTAGTGGATTTTGTGTACAGCAAGGAAACTACTTAAATCAAGTTTGCATATATTATAATACATGGGGGCAGCCAAGAAAGAAAACGCGGCAGAGAGAAGCATCCAAAAATATGAGAGAGAGAGAGAGAGAGAGAGGTCCTCCCGTGTAGGGTTTTCAAGGGTATTTTTGTCGAGACAAAGTGCACACGGGTTCAGTGTTTTATCAAGCTGTCACGTTAATTTTGTGTCATTCTCTCTTCGTTTCATGATTTTCGTTTTTGCTACGTGGTTGTGTAATTTGAGAGGAAATTAAAAGTGAGATTTTCTATCAACCAATTAATTAATCCGTATAAGATGGTTTTATTTTCAATGTCACTCGAAGACAGATCCTAGAAACCTAGCTCCAAATGACGTGCAAGTGGAATCTCTCAAAAAAAAAAAAAATATTATACTCATTCCATCTTATAAAAATAGTCCCCTTCTTATGTTCACAATGTTTAAGAAAGTTCGATAAATATTACTGGTAATCTTTCAAAAAATAAATATTATTGGAAAAGTGACATTTTAAGAGTAATTTTCCTTATATATCCATGCTTCCATTTATCATTCTGTTTTAAGTCTACTTGTTCACTAATATTAATGCATAGATTGAATAAGGCATATGGGAAAACTAAGAAGAAATTAACTAAGAAAAGAAGACAATAATATATGATAGGTGAAAAAGGAATATTAGACTATCTTTGCGGGACGAGAAAGTATAACTATTTTAAATGTGGCATAGGTTGGTACTTTGGTTGTTATAATATGCGTAAATTGAGATTTTATTTACATATATCAGCCAAAAAGTCACACTACAAGAAAATATACAATTGGCAACGAAAATTTCGGTTGCTAAACAGATCAATCTGTAGCTAATAGACTGTTAGTAACGGAAACGTTCTAATGTTAAATCCCTTTTTAATTCCATGGTGGCTAATTTAACCACATATTTAGTTCTCCATTACCAAATTAGTAATAGAGAAAGTCGTTAGTAAATAGCAATAGTTCTACTTGCTAAACTTGGTTACCAAATTACCAACAGATAAAAACTATCAGGCTATGAGGATTCGAACTCGAGTCTTAATAGTTGGTGAGTAAAGCCTCAACCATCAGGCTACTATATATCTTTATTATTATGTTGCCCTATAATTTATATAAATATGTTCTCGTAATTTCCCCAACCATATTTGTTACGAAATTGTTGATAATCCTTTACTGATAGTAACATATTGTTTCTGTTACTATTTAGTAACAGATTGGTAACGAAAAACTAACAACAGAAATGATTCGGTTACTAATTCCGTAGCTATACGCGTTCCGTTACCAATACGTTACTATTCTGTTGCTAATAGTAACAAATTATTTTTGTTACTATTTTGTAACAGATTGGTAACGAAACACTAGCAACAGAAGTGATTCCGTTACTAATTCGGTGGCTATGCGAATTATGTTACTAATACGTTACTATTTAGTAACAGATCGGTAATGAAAAAGTAACAACAAAATATTCCGTTAATAATTCCGTGGCTATTCGTGTTCTGTTACTATTCTATTTTATTAATAGTAACGAAATTGGTTTTGTTACTAAAATTCTGTTGCTAATCTTACATTTTCTAGTAGTGTCAATTCTTAATTAACTTATTGTATGGAAATGTGGAAAACAATGGAACATTTACATTAAAACATAAAATTTGATGTGGTAGTTTGGTTGGTATATATGTTACAGAAGAACATTATGAAAGTAAAATTACTTCAAATTAAAGGCGGTCTGATGATTTGGAGTTTTGAAAGTAAATTATGATCGTGTTCCCGCTAATATATTTTCATTTGCTTACCCATTCAAATGGCCCCATTAAATTTAAGAAACATACATAGTTACACACCTAAAAAAATAATCATAAAATTTAATTAACAAGAAAAAGAAGCATCATGGGAAATACCAAGAACTCTTCAAGAAATTTTCTTAACTTCATAATAATACAATAAGTAGCAATTTAGCATGCATGCTCTAACTTCTAGCATGTTCCTATCTTCTCTTTCTCTCTCAAATGACACAAATAATGGCTTCTCTAGCAGTAAAACACCTTTGGCAAAATGGCAAATTTTCAATCTTATCTTTACCAAAAACACCATTTTCAAAAAGAATCAACAAGTCTTTTTCACTGATGTGTCCAAGTCTATTAAGTTATACTTGTTTTTTATTTAAACTTTGAGTTACAGAGGGACAATGTACAATAGGAACAACATGAACAGTATGCAATTCATTTAGCTTAGACATATCGATAAACTCCAAAGAATCATCAATAATAACACGACAATATCTATTCTTGATCCTTACCCACCCACCCACCCACCCAAGAAATTAAATTCTTCACAAGGTCAGAAACATATTTGATTTTCTCCAACGTAGTAGTTTTATCATTATCCAACCTAATTTTCATAGTTCCTATACCTTTAATCTCACAATCAAACTCATTAGCTAAGTGCACACATTCACTATCTACCAAAAGGAGGTCAAAAAACCATTTCCTTACTGGACTCACGTGAAAAGTACAGTCAGTATCCAAAATTCATTCAGTTTTGGAGTTTTTAAAAGTGACAGCATAAACTCTACCATTATTTTAAACATCATTTTGAACCGCTGCAACTTTTCCTTAGTTTTTCTGAATTTCTTTCAAATCAATCTTTTGAAAACACTCTTTCACAAAATGACCAAGTTTTTTTTTTACAGTAATAACATTTCTTTCCCTTTTAACTCTTCTTTTTACCTTTGGGATTTTCTTTTCCTTGTTCAAAAGAGTTTTATTTAAATTGGAAGATGAAGTGCGCTGCAAAAGCGTTAGAATTTTTCTTATTTTTAGAATGCTTGCCTTTAACGGTAAAGGCCTCAGATTTTCCAAAATCTTTTTGTTCAGTTTTCAATTCAAACTCTATTTCGCAAAGAAGAAATTATTATGTCAACTGTCACATTTTCTCTACGATATTCCAAAGCATTTTTTAAATATCTATACTTTTCAGCAAGAGAATTTAAAAGAGTAATACTATTTAACACCACTGGTGCTTGACACCATATCAAGGTGGCATTGAATGATAAATCAAATTAAGTGAGTCCTTTATTCATGCATTTAATTTCACTTATCATTCAATGTCATATTAGTTGCCAAGTATACTGGTGCCAAGCACCACTGGTGCTACATAGCATTATTCACTTCCGATCTATCACTTGCGGGTCATCGTAAATTTTTTCATCACGATTTTCAAGATCTTGAGTAAGTTTTGTAAATCTGTCAATATTTTCCTCAAGATTAAGAAAAATGTCGAATTTAAAACCAAAAAACTATTTCAAAAGATAACATTTATTTGACATGGTCTTAGTGAGTATAAGGTTTCTAACTTCCCCAAAATCTCACTTGTAGTATTAGTCTTCCCCAAGTTCCTCAACACACTATCAGGTGTAGAAAAATCGAACTCCAAGCTTGCTCATCTATTTTTCTCTCCTTCTAAAGACACTAAACTCAACATGATAAGATTCATCCAAGGTATATGCACATTTTTGTTGCAACAAAAGAGCACGCATCTTTTGGCACCAGAGACTAAAATCCCCCGTACCCAACCAGATATCAAAACGAGAAGCAGCCATTACACAAAGAATGCGACAAATGAATCACAAAAAATCAGTGCAATAACCCAGCAATAGATGAATGATAGTAAATAGAGCAGGAGTTAATTCAAAGACTATCACCAGTAACACTATTCTTTAAACAAAATCACACAAAGTAATAGGCAACAAAGATAGGCACTAATTAGCAGAATTAGTGGCCTGTGCAGTCTAAAACCAATGAAATTTATCAATTGGCTTCAAGACACAAAAAACTCACAAGGTTCGACTATGTAAATTCAAAATACACTTATCAAATCCTACAACCCAAGCCCCTTAGATTCAAGGATCAAAGGCAACGAAGGATCCCTAATTCAATAAGTTTCTTTTGAAAAAATCAAACCAGAAAATAAAGAGCTCAGTTTAGATGTTACCGGTCAATTGTAGAATTCCAAGCAATATAAAGAACTACCAAAGATAAGCTAGCAATTCCAGCAGCAATAGGCAACTTTAGTTGCCTAAATCAGGGGCAGTAGTCATAACAAAGTGACTAATAATTCCAACAAATGGACTTAAAACCAGCCTCAACATTTTTCAGAGAGAAGCAACTTCAATTGCTTTCAAAAATAGTCTGAATTGCAGTTGCAGAGCAAGATCAGAACACTAACAATTCCATTTCCTTGAAGCAGATTTTGTAGAACCAGAAGCACCAAGAACAGCCTAGAACTTCCAGTAGATTAAGGCGTACAACAGAAGGCTTCAAGAAAACAGTGCAGCACCGAATTGTAGACGCAGAGTCGCCATGAAAAATAGCCTTTACAGTCAGAAATTGCTGGACCAGAACCGCAAAAAAAATCAGCCAAACTGCCTTTAATTTCCAGCAGAGAGCTTCAGAAACTGGTGTTAATTTCTCCTGTTGAATTTGCAAGTCTGAAATCTGTCAAGAAACTTAAATTATCCAGCAGATTGAAGAGATAAAAAATCTCTGTGTTGTCAAGAAATTGCAGGTTATGTATTTCGTCAAGAAAGAAGACTGGCAGAAGAATCTCGAAGCAAAAACGCAAGAAAGAACCAAGATAATCCACCAAGGGAGTCGTCCGCCACCGCAATCAGCCAAGAAACCAAAATTTTGGAGCCTCTGAAAAACCGAAATGGACTGTAAACAACAGAAAATTTTCAATAAAATTAGTTGGTTTCATGAGGGTGAAATCTCTAGTTGAATCCAGCCAAGAAACACCAAAAACTTCCCAAGATTCAAGCCTATTTCCTATGAACCTAAAATTGGACGATTAAAGAAAAACCCCCAATTGTACTTCGCGCTCAGAACCCTAGATCGAGAGACAAGCAGACGCCAGTTTTCAGACCACAAGTCGATTCCCCCTAGATTGCTCTGATACCGCTTGAAGTATAAATTGACCCTTAAAGTCGCCAAATAACCCAGCCCAACGAATGGTTTGTAGAAACCAAAAGTTAAAGAAAAAGAGCACAACGATATGTTCGCCCGATGGGCTTGAAGTTCGGCACCACCGCCTACGTCTCCGTTGAAGCTCCACTGAAATGGATAAACTCTCGTTATACTATAACCAAAGATGAGGTTACAAATGTACACAACAACCGAACACAGAAGAGATTAACACAGCCTAAACTCTCCACTAATTACAACTCAAAATCAGTAAACAATCTCTACAGTAGTATATTCTAATATCCCTAACATCTCACCACTACTACAAAATAGCACAATAGGTGTCAGTTGTATTGATAAATACGCATTGGTTTTAAAGACGATGCCTTTGCCAGCGACATGCATTATAAACGTATATGCGTCGATTGTTGTGCGATGCCTAAAAGTAACAATGAGCGTCGGTTTTTGGAAAAAACCGAGGCCTAAAGTCAATATAAAAAAAATAATAATAAATAAACAAAAGAATAGGTATCGGCTGTAATGGCCAAACTGACGCGTAAACTTTAGGCGCGAGTTTGGTCATTACAACCGATGTCTATTGTGTTTTTAATTTTTTTTTCAAATTGACTTTAGGCGTCGTTTTTTTGACACAATCGACACATATTTCCATTTTTTTTATATTAGGATAACAAGCAATAGCTAGGTGATCCTGTGAAAGTAAAACAACAAATGCACTATCCACAGCTAAGAAGAAAAAAACACCAAGCTAGCAATTTACATCACTTTAATGCAATCATCAACAACTTAATATAAATGAAACTGCAATTAATAACTACTCCAAACTTTATCAATAATATAATCTATCATTATAAACTAGTGTAAGTAAACCATTGAAAATCAAACTAACCATTGAATATAAATGAAAGTACTCTAAACATCAATAACTATTATATTAATATACTACTCCAATCATCACATCTTAATATAAATCTAATTACAATCAGTTATAACTACTTCAAGCATTAACAATGATATAATTTATAAATTGCTTAAAACCATTAATTATTTATTAACCATTGAAATAATGTAAACTAAGTACTGAAATATATATGTTTGTATTAAAATCTATAATCCATAAGTAAACCATATTTCAAAAGATCAATGAGACCAAAAATCACATACAATTGTAGACAAAATACTCGGCCCATTTATCTCAAATTTCATATATATTTGCTTGACTATATGATCCACCTGCATATATCTACAACAAACAAAAAAATATAATTACTTTGATAATAATATATATATATCACTGTTACATATAAATATATTCCCTAAATTACTGTTGCGAGGAACAATAACTTCCTTTTTTTAATATAAATCCTTGTGCTTACTCATGCCAGAAAGTTCATCGTTTCCTTTTCAACCCCAAAAAAATCTTGCTACGTCCTTTTCTCCATCCGTGATGCGGTTCTCGCCATTCTCGCCAACTGGATTGCTCACCGGCAAACAGTAAGCTTCCTCAAATTCTTGCTTCGATTTGTACCCCATTTTTTTTTACGTAATCTTCTTAGGATGAATTCAAGTTTCCTCTTGTTTTACTTGGAGAAGAGTTAGCTTTGTTGGAATGTTGATGGGGTGAACAAATGTAACTGCGATGGAGGATTCAATTCTTGGAAAAGAGTATCAGGAAGCTTGATTTTAGCTCAGAAGGTGTTTGTACAATTGTCCAAGTGAATGATCTCAAAAATTCGCCGGGACTCTTCTTATTGAAGAAAAAACTCCGCCAAGCCCTCCAGTTGCTCTAGGACAATTATCCTGAATTTGTTGCCAAACATGTATAACCCAGACACCCATAATCCTTTTTTGATTATGATTCATAGATTGCTCGATTAAGCATAGGAGGTAGATAAAACTGTGCTATTAGAGTAGATTAATGCCATGAACATATTTGTGAAGATCATTCACGAATTAGCGCTTTTGCCTAGGAAACGAATCCCGCCTATACGTGAGGGGAGCATGTTCTGGAGTAAATTTAAGTACATGTCATCCATACAGTTTAGGATTTTAGTCGAAGTGGATGATCAATTTCTGACGTACATTGTAACACATTTTTACACATAAACTGTGAAATATTAATTTTTGAACTTAGAGAATGTTCATAAACTGATATGTATATGTTTATTTATTTATGAACAAAGTTATACCGCAAATATCCTTGAACTTAGAGAATATCTAATTTTTGAACTTAGAGAATGTTCATAATATTCTTCCACGGAGAAATCTACATTAGAAATTTATGTTTTTATTTTTCCTTTTTAGTGTAAAATGGTTGGTGGCTTGTTTTCTGCGAAGTATTGTAGCTATTTTCTTGGTGTTGATTTATTTTTGATTGCTGTGAATTTTTTAGCTAATGTACAAAAGAATCTGAAAATGCTCCAACATACAGGAATTGCTGGAGAGTTACATGAATGATGTTGTGAGGGGAAAACATTTCGCTCTGCAAACTGATATTAAAGGGTCTGAGTTGCAACTTGACAACACAGGGAAAGCAACATTAACAGTAAGTGGATCTTATTTGTTTGATCATAAAATCACTGGAAGGATATCAAAATAAAAGTTCAAGCTTGAATGTAACTTCTATTATAAAAGTCATATTTTAGGATCTGTTATAGTTGCAAGCATACTAGCCAGGTATTTGTCTTTCAGTTGCTAGAGAAAATATGAGGCACAAGTTGCATGACTTTCATGTATTCTTTTAATATTCTTGGGGCCTCACGATTGAACTCTTTTAAAAAAATTCCATTAAGTTAATGAAAATCATCACATATATGTTTATGGATCTGTAGCACTAAGTCCTTCCGCATTTCAATTCTTTCTTATTTATTGGACTAACTTAGTCCTCAAAATTGGGGAATTTAAAACATGTATGGGATGTTTAGTTAGCAGCATTGTAGGGGGAGATTACTTGTCAAACTTTTCTTCATGCTAGAAAAATCTTTATCCCTACATTACTGGTATTTATATAGTCATTTACTTCACACATATTCCTTGATCTCTCTATGTGCAATGATTATCATCAAGTTACACAATTGACATGTGAATGGTTTTGACGAGGGTTATTGCTTTGTGAACATGCCTTGGAATAATCAGGAATTTCTAAATGTTTCAAGAACTTAATTTTTTTTTTTGGAAAGGTGATTTTTGGAGTCGAAAATGTTAATGGAGACACGGTCTATTGTTTACTGATTCTGTATTAAAATATCTTATTTGGCAAATAATTTGTAACATTCATTTTAATGCTCCATTTTAGTTTGTATTAACTCAAATCAACTAACTATAGCATATAATAAAATCCACGCGGATTTTAACAAAAATTAAAACGTAATACATGCATCGCACGTACTATAACTAGTGTGTATATATATGAATGATTAGATAATTCTTAGTTTTCGATAAATATTAATTTATACCTGATGATGCTTTTATGAACTACCAAAATATAGTGTGACTGTCTTATACATATTTCTCATCACATAATAGCCACACTCATCGGATCCCGGTTGCTGAGTGCACTAAAATTACCAAGGAGTTGAATATTAATATTAGTAATTAAACCAATAAAATTTGAAACATTTTGCAAAAGGTTTTTTTTTTTTTTTTTTTTTTTTTTTTTTTTTTTTTTTTACAAATAGAAGGACTTAATAATGTTCTATTTGAGATTCATCTTTTATTATTAACAAGTAGTTTGATGGCACTTTCAAAAGATACTATTGTGACACCTCGATCTTGTCTCACATGGGTAATTTTGAATGCAAATCACACGGATTAATTTGTAGCACCTCTTGGAAATAATGAAAATTTTTCATTACTATTGATGCGTGCTCAAGTTGCAATTATCTAAGGTTGGTTGTTCGCGCGCTCAGATTGCTCCTATCGGTGGTTGGCTAGTCTCGCTCGGATTGCTCCTATCAGAGGTTGGTTGGTCTTATGAGATCGGAAGAGCGTGCGCAGGTTGCCTTTATCAGAGCTTGGTCAGTCCTGCACTTGAGGTTGCTTGGATTGCGCCACAGGTTGGTCAATATTCCACTTGAAGCGTGCTTGGATTGTGGCAGAGGTTGGTTGGTTCCGCGATTAAAGGGTGGTTGGTCTCGTGCTTTTGGTTGTTCTTCATGCTTGTTTGTTGTGGCCTTCTTATAAGGCGAGGATAGGCCAAGATCTCGAAGATTGTTGTTGAGAAGGAGTCAATGACTGAGGCAGCGGTGGACTAGGAACCGGGCTCCTTGGAGTTTGTCTTTAGGATGGTCTCAACCGCTCAACCACCCTACCTGAGATTGGTATCGCTAGTCCCACGAGAAAAAGCCCATCTGAGCCTTTTATGTGAGACCCCTTTTTTTCCTCATTTGATAAAGTTCGTTTTTATAACCTGATAGGGTTGGATTATTTTTACATCCTGATAAAGTTGGATTATTTTTACAACCTGATAAGGTTGGTCTTATTTTACAACCTGATAAGGTTGAATTATTTTTATAACATGATAAGGTTGGTCTTATGTTTACAACCTGATAAGGCTGGATGATTTTTACAACCTAATTAGGTTGGTCTTATTTTTACAACCTCATAGGGTTGGATTATTTTTACAACTTGATATCGTTGGTTGGTCTTACAACCTAATAAGGTCGGATTTGTTCTTTCAATTTGATAAGGCTGGTTGGTTCTACGACCTGATAAGGTCAGATTTGCTCTTAAAACCTCATAAGGTTGGTTAGTCCTATGACTTGATAAGGTCAGATTTGCTCTTACAACCTGCTAAGGTTGGTTAATCTTACAACCTGATAAGGTCGGAATTGTTCTTTCAACCTCATAAGGTTGGTTGGTTGGTTTTACGACTTGATAAAGTCAGCTGGGTTGTTTTTTTTGCACGCGTCCTGAAGAAATACTTTGCTATTGTACGAATTTCGAAAGGACTTTATGGCGACAATAATTCTAATGTGAGACGAGAAATTGTTTAAACATTGAAAACGACTACCAACCTCTGCTACTAGGATAATCCTTTCATTGACACTTATCCACTTTTTCTTCAATCTGCTTGCTACTCCTTTTTTTCACTGCCTCTTTCTCTACGGTATACTGTCGATGGAGAGCTAGGGTTACTTTCATGGTTTCTTCGCTGTCGATATACTTTTCACTACACTGTAAGAGCTCGGTCATGTCTTTTGAAGTTTCTTAGAGAGCGAGGTTTTAAAACCCTAGTTCTTCAGGCCGTTTATCACATGGCTATTACTACAGATGACATCTGCAGATCCTTCAATCCTAAAGTAGCTTTGTTAAACTTGGTCATGTAATCACGAAGGGATTCTTCCTTTCTCTGGGTGACCTGCATCAGGCCTATGGCAGTATTCTTTTGTCGTGTGCTGCTGGCAAAAAATGCCGTGAATTTATTGGCAAAGTCTTTAAATAATGTTACTGACCCAAGTGGCAAGGTGTCATGCTAATCCGTGCCTCCTTTCGCAATATGGATGGGAAAGACTGGCACGCGATAATGTCATGCATCCTATGTAAGCTGGCCAGGTCTTGAAGCGTCTTGAGGTAGTCAATTGGACCCGTACTTCCATCGTATTTATCTATGCGAGGCATATTAAAATTTGGGGGCAGAGATACTTGCATGATCTCTTTGCACATTCCTCTTGCTGGCCATCTTCTCAATCTACTTCTTTAGGTCATCAATTCTGGCCTCCCGGCGGCTTCTAGCTATTGAGGTTGCCTCGGATATATGGTAGTCTGATTCTGTCACCAAGCGTCGTTCTAGCGGCCGGTGGCGCCTCATTGCTGTGGTGTCGGTGTTTTGAGGCTGACTCTAGAGGAGGTTTGCTAGATTCTGAATTTGTCCCTAGATCTGCACCTGGAATAAGCCAAACTATTGAACCAACTATTCTTGAGTGACGGGCATAGCCGAAGGGTCAGCAGGGGTAGGGGTTCCCTTCTTGTGAGGATACAATATAAGCATGTTCATCCGCGTTGGGGGAGTGTGAGGGGTTCTTCTGTGGTACATCTTTGGGGCGATCGGATCCTTGGGCAAACCGGTATGAAAATTGACGTTCGGGTTGAATTGGGTCCCTTGGCGAGTTCTTCGTGACATGGCTTCTCTTTCGGATTTCTCACAGACGGCTCCAATTGATGCGTGCTCAAGTTTCAGTTAACTAAGTTTGTTCGTTTGTGCACTCGGATTGCTCCTATCAGTGGTTGGTTGGTCGGACGCTCGGATTGTTCCTATTCGAGGTTGGTTGGTTTTACGCCAAAGGATACGTGCACAGGTTGCCCTTATCAGAGCTTGGTCGGTCCTCTCTTGAGGTGTGCTTGGATTGCGCCAGAGGTTGGGTGGTCGCGCGATTAGTGGTTGCGTGCTTTTTGGTTGTTCTTTTTGCTTGTTTTCTGTGGCCTTTTTATGAGGCGGGGATGGGCTAAGATCTCGAAGATTGTTGTTGACAAGGAGTCAATGACCGAGACAAGGGTGGACTAGGAACCAGGCTTCTTGGAGTTTGTCTTTAGGATGGTCTTGACCACTCGACCACCCTACCCGAGGTTGGTATCAACTATTAAATTATATTTTTTATTTTGACGGTAACCAACACTAGTAGTATTTCCTTATCATATATTGTATAATTGTACGTTTTCATGTATTTATAAATATCTGCCAATCCCTTAACGTAAAAGTGCTAACTAAACTGAAAGCTAGTCTTCAACTTAGATAAATAGTGGTATGAGTCCAAACCACAGAATGTGGTGTTCCCCTGCGGTAGTTTGGTGGGTAGGTTGTTATGAGTCCAAATTTTTTTATTTTGGAAAATGTATTTCAATTATTATTTATTTTGCAGTTTTAGGATTAATTTAACTACTATAATTTTAGTTAGAATTAGTCAAGATCCTTGTGGATTACTCTTGCTAATTATTAGACATTTTAGGGGTTATTGAGAGTAGAAGAGCCCTAAAAATCACTCTGAGGAATTATTTCGTATCTTCTAAAAGTTGTATTTGGGAGTTTATTGGTTTCTCGAATAACTAATATTTTGGGAGGGTCGGGTCTCCTTTAATTAATCTACTCATTTCTATATATTCCTGTTTTTATTTTCTTTTAGTTGTTCAATACCAACAATTAGGTTGTGGGGGATGGCTAAATTAGTAGGGAGAAGTAGAGAAGACATATTTAGAGATGACGTTGGGGCGTGGAGGAGAAAGCGAGGGTAATGGATGAGCAAACGGCTTCCATGTAGAACTTTTGTTGCTTGAGGATATGAAAATTAACGGCGTTGGCAAAAACGGCACTAAATTTGTCACGAACTAGATACTTGACTTTTCAATACATGATTGTAATTTGTAACGTCAAAGAAGACGAGAAAGTACCAGTGTTAGTTACCTTTTGAGGTTTGGCTGACGTTTCTGAAAGATCAACTTTGAGAAGAATGATGTTACATCATTGGTAATTATAATTTATAACTATCTTGTCTGTTACTCTAGTGAAATATATAGACATGTGATTTATTTAAACCCACCATTAATTTTCTAATTGATATATATGATCATCATTTGCAACCTGTTGGAACCCTGTCGATCTTGATGAGTCAAGAACTTATATGTGGGTTTTGGAAATGAGATATCTCTAAATTCATAAATGAATTCTTGATTGTCCAATTAAGATCAGTGTGACCGATACTGCTCAAACTCAAGGGTTCATATGCAGTAGACGCAGATGCATGGCCTAGGCTATTCAAGAAAGGTTGTTGCTTGCTAAATTGTTGAATTTACGTTCTCATTGAGATGTAGATCCATTACTCCAAGTGCAACTCCCTTCTATGAGACGTCGTACTTCAATTTAATAGTAACTCCAAGTTACTATTACCCCAGAAATAATTTTAAACTCTCTTTGAATTGTGCTGTAGCAATAATTTGAACATAGCTTGCTTCCATTTTCAATTATTCCTATTGAATTACTCATTTGAGTTTAGAATTATTCTATTTGGCTTAGAAGGTTTACAAAGATAATGACAAAAGTGAAAAAAATTTTATTTTATTATCTATGTTTATGTGTTCATCTCTTGCGTTGAGAATTAATGTGTAGAAATAATAAGGTGATTTTGAGCCTCTTTTGTCAACATTTTTGTCTTTATATTTGTCCAAATAGCATGATTCTTGAGTTTATTAAATATAGCTCAAATAACATATTAGTTATGTAGTTCGAATTGTAGCACAGTGATTAGACATTCACATTTTAAATGGGAGGTTTGAAATTCAAACCGCACCTACCCTTTGTATTAAAATAATAATAACAATAATAATTAAAAAAAACATATTAATTAGTTCCGCCAGCTTTTGTATATGTTGCTTATTGTATCATGTTTATGCATGTAATATTCATCCCACTACATATTTTACCATTATATTATTATATATTAATAGAAAAGTTATAATCACATCGCGATTCGGCATTTAAATTTTATACGGTAGGTTCAGGCTTGGTTGTCATGAAAGTTTATTTCATTGTTTAATGCATTTTTATTGTTATAGCTTTGACAAATTTTTAATTTGTTGAACTAGTCATGTGTGAACCATATATCTTAATATAGCTATAACAATGGTTTGTCTTTATAGATAACACGCTTTCACTAGTTGGCAATTGCGCCTCTCTCTCTTTCTCTCTCTCTCTCTCTCTCTCTCTCTCTCTCTCTCTCTCTCTCTCTCTCTCTCCACCAAAATGCAAGAAATAGAAGAAACGGCTACTAAGAATGGTAGAGAAATCAGTAAGTACAAGAGATCTAAAGATGGCAAAAAGAGAGACGAAAGCTCTGAAGAGAAGAAGCGATCAGAAGAAAGATCTCAAGAGAAGAAGAAAGGAGAGAGCTCTGAAGAGACAACTTCGGATCTTCGGAAAGAGGCTTTCCAACTTGCAAATTACTACTTTGTCTTCCAGGGGGTAATCTTGACAACAACTTATAGTCCCCCAACAAAGTACAAATGTGATTATTATTGGGTTCCATTAACCCTCTCCATCCTTGCAGGAGTTGTAAACTTGTGTGCTTTGTTAGCAATTGCTTTCAAGTACAAAAAGATATTAGACGAAGAAGATAACTTGATTAGCGGAAATCGCAACTTGTCTACGTTCCAGTATGCCAAGATATGGCGTTGGTGTTACATAGTATGCTGCATGCTTCTCTTCCTTGCATTTTTCGGCGTGACCATTGCCGGAAGCATCATAATTCCTTGTAAGGGAAACTATTACACTTACGCAGTCACTGAGTGCGTCAAGCAATGTGTGCAAGCATAATTAACTGATAAATAGTCTATGAGCAGTAGCGTATTTATGAGTCCTCATTGTGTTACGCTTGTTGATATATACTCTAGAAATGTTATGTAATCAGAATCTTATCCTTTTGTGAAACCAGCTCATGATATATATAGTCCAAAAAGAAAGAAGCATGTGACCTCTTACTTTTGGGCGGCAACAACCGTCATTTTATGAGATTGTCTTCTAAAGAACTAAACCAGATTCTAGTTCCACAGCAAGATCTTGATGGTACTTTTTATTTTGAAATTTTATTTGATTGTATGGATTGTATCTATTACCATAATTTTGATGATGTTCTCTATTGGGTTTCCTCCAGTGGAGCATCTTCTAGGCGTATTAATTAAATTTTTTTTTTTACTTGGTCCTCAAGCAGTTTGTGGTCTAACAAATGAGAAGTTCGTTAAATTAGGGTTTTAATAATTAGTTAGGTACTAGGTACGTAGTAAAATTTGAAAGAATGATTCTGATTTTCTTCTATTTTATTTTAGACTTCTTTACATAAAATGTACCATTGTTAAACATGCCAACTATTTATACACCCTCAATAGATATGTATTGCAAATATACCTTCCATATAAAAAATGATTATATTAATTGAGGAATAGCTGTATACTTATATGATACATTTTATAGCAGCGGCTAAGGTTCGCACTAGATTATTTCTACAATAAGTTAGTACGAATGGTTTCCGAAAAAATAAAATGTTAGTACAAAGTGGCCCTATGAAGTATATATAAGACATAATAGCAGGCAGCAAGTAGCACAAGATCATTTTCACCCCATAAAATGCCGACAATTTTATTTATTTATTTTTTTTGTGAGTGTGGCGACAAAGTACAAACCTCACAAACGTTGCAATTATGAATGTATGTATTTTGATTATATGTGATATAGAAATAATGGATAACAACTGAAAAGCACTATTATGAATTCACAAGTTTTTGAGCAATTATGAATGTATGTATTTTGATTTGAGACGTTTTTACAATAACTGTAAGTTATGCATTTAAATTTGTGCTTTACACCTATATTAGTTATTAATTAGTTTTCTTTTCATTTTACTGTCAAGTTTCTTAGTGAAATTAATTGATACTTTAGTTTGGATTTTTTTTATTCGTCAATGAGGCCTTTGGATATGAGTATATAGTACATAACATGCAACATAAAAATGTAACATAATTTCCCTTGCGCTGCCTCTATTGAATGGTTCTATTGATTTGTTAAACCATCCATGTGCATTTTTTTCTTTTTGTTTTTTTTTCTCCAGGAAGGGGGGGGGGGTAAGGAACCCTTCTTTTGCTGCTAGAGTGATAAAACTAGGGTATTTCTCCAACCCTGTTCCAAAGTTGGGGGTGAGAGTGGTAGTTAGGTAGGTGTAGGGTGGTGAATAAATTGTTTTATTTTTAATTATTTTTAAATTTTATTTGTTATTATTACTTAAAGAGTAACAGATAAATATTTTTCTTATTTTGTAGGGGTATAAAGATCATTATAATGAGATGTTTTTGGACAAAAATAGTATATAGGGAACATTATGTGGGAATTTATGAAATGTTGGTTTGATGAGATTGAAAAAAAAATAGAATATGGGCTCAATTGGTACAAAATGTAAAGTTGCAAATTATATGTGAAATGTGCTTTGTCATATACATTTTTTATTACATGTGTATTGTTAATATTTTTATACGACTCTTCTAATGTACAAGGTGTTGGGATGACACAAATAGTTTAACATATCATCATCCATTCATAAAATATACGTCCAGACGAAAAGTTTTGATATGAATAGTTTAACATATCATAATTATTGGCTTTAATTAATGTATTGAAAATTTATAATGATTTTATTATTACATAATATTAAGTGATCTTTCCGTACAACATACGGGTGAAAATCCAGTAATATAACACTTAACATATTAATGTAAAAAGAAATACATAAACGAGATCTGTTCACCCATGAGTATGGAGTTGAGAAAAAAAAATAATAATAATAATAATAATTTATAAATTGAAGTTCAGTTGTATGCCCTTGTGGTCCAATTCCAAATTAATATCGCTTAATTAGAAGAGTTTTGGTTATAAAAAATTCATTTTGTTAGTTAAATTAGGACCTACAGAACTTTTAGAAGGCAAAAAATTTTCCTCATCTGAATATAAGATCTCTTGTAGTTGATATCTTTGAGTTTAAATTTCTCATAGAGTTTACAAATTGATAAAATATGTTTTCAGTTTTCTGAGTTAAATTTAAGAAAAAACTTTATTTGTTTTTCTTATTTTTGCCATTCACTAATTTTTACACTAACAATTTTCAAAATGAAAAGATTATTCTTTACAAATTTTTTCTTTATTTTTGAAACCACATTTTAAAAATTATGAAAGTGAATAAGTCTTCAATATTTTGAAAACTAAAAACGACGTGCAAACACCAAAGGACATGCCAAAGTTCTTTGGCCTTTTTCAGATGTCGAAGTTCTCTTGTACAATTTAATGACGCTAGTTGCAATGATGGCGGGGGGGGGGGGATGGAAGATATGCATATTTAAATAATAATAATAATAATAATAATAATAATAATAATAATAATGTATTGCTTAAAGAGTTGACTTGCTACTTCAAGTTGAAATTAATTAGAGTGAATCTTTTTTCCTCCAAAAAAAAAGAGGGAATTTTAAAATTTTCATAATAGATAACTGTAATTTGTATTATTATCACCACTAAATATTCTTGTCCTACCACATTTTAAATCAAACACATTTTAAATCAAATACATTTTTAATAAAATTTTCCTCTAATCAATCTGTGTGTGTGTGGAAACATCATCTCCCAGACTGTAAGTCCACAAGCTCAGCCAGAGAAGCAGAAGATTTGGTATTGAAGGAGGCATTCAGTTGGTTGCATTTACTGGGCAAGGCTCTTCCGATCTCAACTCGACGCCAAGGTTGTCGTTGGTGCGGTTGGTGCTCATGAGATGGATTACAGCGCATTTAGATTGATTATCCAAGACAGTAAAGACTTGAGTCATCAGTTCAACTCTTTTAAAGCGCAATTCATTCCAAGAGTTGACCAGAAGAGCTTTAGATATTCAAAGTTCTTGTAGTTTGTTTAACATTCCATTTTGCCTTCAAGAGGCCAGGTTTGATGTAATGAATGAATCTAGTATCAATGAGATATGATTCCCCCCACCCCCCAACCAAAAAAAAAAAAAATAAATGGAGTATTCGACCATGATTGCAATGAATAATTTTTTTATTTCTTTAAAAAAGAAAAAAGATATACATTCTTAATATATACACCATATATGAGGTTGACAAGTATATAACTTAAACCAATTAAAACTGATCACTGTTCTATAAATATCTCAATATACACAATATATTTCCCCTAAATTCTCGCCCCCGGGGGGGGGGGGGGGGGGGGGGGGGGGGGGGGGGGGGGGGGGGGGGGGGGGGGGGGGGGGGGGGGGGGGGGGGGGGGG
>CAVNYN010074297.1:21829-42229 GCA_963692815.1 Nyctanthes arbor-tristis
TCCCCCCCCACCCCCCCCCCCCCCAAAAAAAAAAAAAAAAACAAAAAACCAAAAAAAAAAAAAAAAAACAATCATAATAAGTCCAAATACATGCCAAATAAATTTAGAGATTCTCTAGAATCGGCCACACCTATTCTTCCCCTATTGCACTTTAGCACCCCTTGTATAAAAATAATAAAAGAAGTCATGTAATTGATTGCTATTAATATATGACATAATTAGGAATAATGACTTCTTATGAAAAAGTATAGCGACTTGAACAAAGGAAATTAAAGTGCAATGACTTGATTGAAAAATGAGTCAAAGTACAGTGACCAGAATCATTATAAAAAAGGTACAGTGATGAAGAATATACAATTAATCCGAGACAAGAATGAACCTCAGCGAATTCAAATCTTTTGCACAAAATACATCAGTCCTGATCTCCCACCAGGATCTTACCAGACGCCCAAAAATCATCTTTACAAAATACATCCCAAAACTTCACTCCCTACAATAATTAACTGCCCACCCACCCTGGTATGTGATCGTTCCTAATACAATAATAATGGTTTAAAACCTAAGATTGCACATATATGACGGTGCACGATCAAACCACTTTTGAGTGGTGATGCAAGCTTCCTCAATAGTTTAAATTTCAAATTCATTTATAAACAAACTCATTTATAAATGGATGCTAGACGGGCCCAAAACTAAAGAAGGTAAACAACATAAACAATGAGGAGTAGAGCACACAAGAAAAATAAGATATCAAGGAGGCCAGATTGGTGATGGTGGTGGTGGGTGTGCTGGTGGTTGTGGTGGTGGTGGTGGGAGTGGGTGTGGTGATGATGGTGAATTTGATGGCGGTGCTGGTCATAATGCTGACGGTATTGGCGGGTGAGGTGGTGGATTTGGTGCTGGCGCCGGTCATTGTAGTGTTGAACATCTGAATAATCATCATTTCCTTCCATTTTCCGATCTCGCAATTCCACTGTATTTCTGCATTAATTTCACCATTGATTTCAGAAAAATGAGCAATGAAGGAAAACTGCAAATGAAGTCAAATCCTTCAACAATACACCTTATATTATTTTACATTCAGTTTCAATCCTGGCCTGTGAACTTTTGATTTTGATTCAAATCCTAGCTCTACGTTGGCAAGAAATATTCAAATCACTTCTTCAGCTAATTGTTCTTCATTGCCCCCTAAATCATAACGAGTGTACCAAGAAGCATCAGGCATGAAAAAGCGTTATAGAAGTGTGGTTAATGCGTGATAGGCACGAGACTAAGCTAGAAGTTGAACACAAGTCTTGAGCATAGGCGTGCTCTTTAGAACAAAGATCTTATTATTATGTTTACTCATGGATTATGTATATACAGTCATATCTCGATCTCATTAAATTTTGCATTTGCCAATTATTTCTCGTTATCCTTTCTAACCATCCTCATTGTGCCTACTAAGAATCAAAAAGGATCTTCACAACCATGAAATCTCTGGATGGAATGACATCATGCCCGGCAAAAGTAATTCATGCCCTGAATAAAGAATCCCATGGTTTTTATGCCCATAGCCCATTCCCCAATGAAAAATCGTAACTAAATATTATCCTAATATATTGAGAGAAGTTTATATGACACCTCCTCCTAGATTCCCCTCCTCCTAGATTCCCTTATAAGAAAGGCTTATCTATGCAAATTAAATAAGTCATTTATTATGGTCTACCTTTCAATAATATATATATATATATATATATTATGGTCTAATTAAACAAGTTTCTTGTCAATGGTTCTCCAAATCCTCCACCACTCATTTTTTTTTTTATAAATATTTCTATTTCTTTTTTTGAATACAATTTGGGATCATAAGGGTGGGAGTAGTGACTTGAACCCAGATCAAATAATCTAGCAAAGGGTGCGTTTGTCGCCAGGACAAGCGCCTTTGGTCAAATCCTCCACCACTCTTATTAGCCATGGTTTCCTGTTTATGGTCTTGTCTATGTCGATGGTATTATTATCACTAGAAACAATGGGACATATTCACATTCATTTAGAGGAGAATCTGAGGAATTTTGCATACGAAGATAACATGGAAAACAGAGATTTCTCTTAAATGAAGATAATGTAGAAACACGAAACAAACTTGCAAGCTAATTCGAATTGTTGGCGTGCATGAAAAGAAAAAAATGGATACCTCGTTGTTGCGGTCCCTACTTTAATATTTCCGAAGTTATCGCTCCTAAACTCAACTTGACCCCACTCTCCCATGGCGTTGTTCCTGTTGTTAAAGATGATGGAGAAAACCATGACTGCAAATTGGTTCGGAAGTGCTCCAGGTACACAATTATGTACGAAAAAGTGCACTTTATACTGCAACAGTGCAACTAAAGATTTTGGAACACAAAAGTATAGAACTGGTACCTTTTTGATGGTCTCACTATTTGAGGCATAACAGAATCATCACTATCGACCTCATCTTGACAACTCTCTTCAAGGTTGTCTCTGTTGTCATAAATCGATATAGCATAAAAGGATCCACAATAACGTATCATAAAACTTTAAAAAAAAAAAAAAGTAATAATAATAAAGGTCAGATCACCATAGCTTAAAACACTGGTATATATTGCTCCACAAGGGAGAACTTTGGTCCTTTCTGCAACTTATATATGTACTTATTTAAAGGACATAGCCTTTCGTCTGAAAATGTTGCTGCGTACTAAGATAACATATATAACGAGTATCTCATTATAAAACGATGTACGTGGTGATCAGGTGATCGTGAGTTGTTACAAATGCTCTCGATGTACATGATTTCCAAATAATTATTCATTTACGCTTCTTTTATGTAAATAAAGAGTACCTTATCAATGCTTTTTTAAGATTTACAGAATCATCACTGTTAATCTCACTGGACCATTCTTTTCCTTCATGTTATTCCTGTCGTTACACAAGGATGCATAAAATGATGTATGCTGTAAGATGACTACGAATTGGTTGGAAATCGATTCAAATGCCGGGTTTCCCAAAATTCTCTCTTTCTGGTGCTTCTTAATTTATAAAGAAAGAATACCTCGTCAATATTGCTTCTTTAACCTTTGGAGCATTGTCACTTATAATATCTGCTTGACTATTCTCTTCCTTTATGCTGTTCCTACTGTTACAGAATGATGCATAAAAGGATGTTGCCGTGAAATGAGTATGAATTGGTTGGAAGTTGCTCCATTTGCACGAGATTTTACAAAATCATCACTCGTTATATAATGATAAATGAGCAAATAAACAGTACCTCAGTGCTTCTACAACCTCTTGAGTAATGTCTCTCTTAGTCTTTGCTTGACTGCTCTCTTTCTTTACACTGTTCCTAATTTCCTATTATTACACAATTGATGCATAAAAAGATGTATCTAGAGATGATTATGAATTTGTTCGATACTGGTCCAAGTGCTTGAGATTTCCCAAAACCGTCACTTGTTTGAAATTTATTCAGTAAATAAAGAGTAGCTCATCAATGCTTCTATAACCTTCCTAGAATCATTACTCCTAATTTCAGCTTGATCATTTTCTTCTTCTATGCTCTTCCTGTTCTACAATGATGCATAATATGCAAAAGATTTCACTATTGCATGGCAAGAGTTGAACAACATCAGTACTACCTAGTGAAGTAGACAATTTATGTTCTGAACTATAAACACAGAAAAGAACTCACACATTCATACATTCCAAAATCTTGTAACTGGCTATTGATCTCTCTTCACATATAAATAAAGAAACTTGACAGAATATATACATTTGTATTGTTATGCTCGTTTATTTTTTAAAATATCAATTATAACCATCTAGATAGTAACTCATGTGGAAACAGTGTGGAAAAAGAAAAGAAAAGAGAGAAAAACTCACGTAGAAGCACAGTGAAAATGCCAAGTAGCAATAGAACAGCATGTTAGAGTGGAATCACTCCATAACCAAATTTAAATTTGTTAAAACAATAAAAAAGGATGTCAATCTGTATAAAGGCAGGAAACTTATATCCTCAAATACAAGAGGGGTACCTCTTCATTGATGTCCTCACTTTTTTAATCTTCCCAAAATCTTCGCTCTTGACCTCAACCTGACCACTATCTTCCTTCAGGTTGTTCCTATTCTCACAGATGAAGCACACCATAGTAACAGTAAATTGGTTAGAAAATACACTCGAGAGTTTCCACATGTCAAGAGAAAGGAACTAACGTACACAACTAATGTATCACCAATTTTGTCAATTTGTGTTTTGAACCATTCTGAACAAAGACTTAATAAGCTTCACAGGAAACTAATTTGTTCACTTGCTGCATCTTCCGAAAGTGATAAAACATAAATGTTGGGTGCTCATTATACTCTCTATAGTCATCCTGAATGCAAAGCATTTTCCTAAAAGGCATGCCAAAGCGTATGGCTAGTTGCGCTCAGGCTTGAGGTGTACCTCACATCAGTTGAGCATTACACCTAGACACACCTACGCTAAAAGTTTGGCTTCATAGCCTTTTCAAATCTTACGTTTTTTATATACCTGATGCGAAGTCACAATTTTTCACAAATGAAAAGTTAGGCGTCTTACTTCTCTGGCATCTGCGATGCCACTAAAAGAACTGTACTTCTTTGCAATGGAATCCTGCATTGTGCATTGGTAGTTGTCATCAACTATTTGCAAAAACAGGCATGTTATGAAACCATCGGGATAACTTAAAACGACAAAGTGCAGTATGAATGACACTGGAACACAAGATGAACAAACTGGTACCTCAAATTTGATGGCCTCACCATCTTAGGCATCACAGGTTCATCAATTTTGATCTCAGCTAATTGACGACTCTCTTCCATGCTGTTCCTATTTTCAGAAAATGATATAAAAGTATATATAACAACACATAACCACATTCTGATATCATAAAACACTTGTATCTGAAAAACAACGAAAGTAGTACACTACTTTACTTTAGCTTAAAACATTTCTATTCCTCTACAAAGGAGAACTTTGCTCCTCTATGCAAATTTTATCTGTACTTTTTCACACGCATATCATGACATAGGGAAATTTTCTAGCCACTGACAATAGGAAATTCAGAAGCATCGAATTACTTCGCCTTTGGTCTAAAATAGCTGATGTGTACTAGAAGCACATATATAGCGATCACTGCATTGTGAAACAACATATGCAGAGAGATGATTATCATAAATTGATTAAAAGAGCTCTTAATACACAACATTTCCCAAATCCTTACTCATTGACGATCTCTTTTTAGTAAATTAACAGTACCCATCAATGTTTCTTTGACCTTTCTAGAATCATCACTCTCAATCTGGTCTCGACCATTCTTTTCCTTTATTTTTTTCCTGTTGTTCCACAGTGACGCATAAAAGGATTTATGCAGTGAGAATGGTTGGAAATTGCTCCAAATGCATGAGGTTTCCCAAAATTATCACTCATTGAAGCTCTTTATTGGGTAATGAAGAATACCTTATTGATTCTTTGTTATAAAAACCTCTAGAATTGTCACTCTCAATGTCAGCTTGACCATGCTCTTCCTTTACGTTGTTCATGCTGTAGCACAATGATTCATAAAAAGATTTAAGCAGTGAGATGACTATGGGTTGGTAGGAAATTGCTCCAAATGCTCAACATTTCCCAAATTGTTACCCACTGTTGGTTCTTAATTGAGTAAATAAAGATACCTCATCAATGCTTCTTTAACCTTTCCGGATGCATCACTCTTAATCTTGGCTTGACCATTCTCTTCTTTTACGCCGTTCCTATTACACAATATTGATGCTCAAATATGCAACAGATTTCCCATATATATTGCATGGCAAAAATAAACATTTAAACTAAATCAGTGCCTACTGAAAATGGAGCCTGTTTATGTTCTGAACTAAACAAATAAGACTTATGTAAGAGGACTCACACATTTACATGTAGCACTTATGCATTTGCTTAGAGAACTTGAGTCCATGCCTTGTTTCTTAGAGAGCTTGTGTCTGCTTTTCTATCATGTGGGTTTATAGTTACTTTCCAAAATCTTGTAGTAACCGGTCATCGGTTTCACATATAAACAAAGAAACTTAAAATGGTTCTTAACTATATTCAACCTAAATATATACTGTTAACTTATATATTCTTTAAATTTCAATTATAACCATGAAAATATATAGCAACATATAAAGAAAGTGTACTGTTAGAGAATGGGAAGTCAAAAAATGAACAGGTACCCACTGAAGGATGCCAACGTTATACTTTTGGCTAAAGCATCGATATTGATCTCTTGTAAAGATATTGTTTGTTCCTCCCAGTTTTTGCATTAGTAGTTTATTGGTGTTAATTTAGTTCAACAACGGGTACCTCAAGGACGACTTCACTTCTCTAAGTTCAGCCTTTTGAAAATTGTTGCTCCTAACCTCAGCTTGACCACTTCCTTCCTTGGCTTTGTTCCTGTTGTCACAGATGATGAACACTGATGATCGTGAATTGCTTAGAAAGTTCTCCAAATAGACTTGAGGGTTCCCGTATTACTTGGAAACAAAGGAGTTACATACAATTCGTATTACCAATTATGCTAATTTGTGCTTTGAAGAATCTTTCCGAACAACTACTTGTCAGATTAAAAGAAAACTAAGGGGTTCACCAAAGTAAGTTTCAGTGGACAATATACCATGTTGACTTGTGAGAGTGATAAAGCATATACATAGACTCTTTGTTTGGTTACCTAGATTATGCTTTTATTAAATGAAAAGTTGGAGGTTTTACTTGCTTAGAGATTCCAACACTGCACTTTGGACTAAAACAACTGCATTGTGATTTAAAGGAGTCCTGCAGTGTGCGTCGTCGTTGTTGTCAACCATTTACAGCAACAGCCATGATTTCAAAACACTATCTACAGGGATAGCCCAAAAAATAAACTTCAGTATACATTTTGGAACATGAAATGAAAAAACTGGTACCTCAAATTTGATGGCCTCACTATTTTAGGCATCAAAGGATCGTCAGTGTCAACCTTAGCTTCAAGCCTCTCACATAAGGATGTAGAGTCAAACGATGCACTGTTACATATCATAAAGCACATATTAGATTTGGCGCCTCAGCTACTTTCCATTAGCTTAACTTTGGTATTGCTCTATGTATTAGAGGCTTCCATTCTCTATGTAACTTTATATATATACTTATTCACACGTATATTCAAGACACTGGGATAATTTCAGTACATAATTATTCAGAAACATGGAACTACATAACCTTTGGTCAAAAAAGTTGACGAGTACTAGGACCACATAGATAATGAGTACCTCATTATGATTTCTGAAATGACATATGCAGCGAGATGATTGCGAATTGATTAAAAAATACCCCTAATAAACAAGATTTCCCAAATCATTACTAATTGATGCTTCTCTGAGTAAATAAACTATACCTCATCAGCACTTCTTTAAACTTTCCAGAGTCATCACTCTCAATCTCAGCTCCACCATTCTTTTCCTTTATGTTGTTCCCGTTGTTACACAATGACATATAAAAGGACGTATGCAGTGATGACTATGAATTGGTTGGATTTGCTCAAATGCATGAGGTTTCCCAAAATTAACACTGATTAATGCTTCTTCATTGGGTAATAAAGAATACCTTATCAATGCTTCCTTATAAAACTCTTCAGTATCATCGCTCACAATCTCATCTTGATCTTGCTCTGCCTTTACGTTATTCCTGCCGTTACACATTATGATGCATAAAAAGATGTACACCACGAGATGACTACAAAGTGGATGGAAATGGCTTCATATGCTTGTTGATGCTTCTTTATTGAGTAAATAAAGAGCATGTCATCACAGTTGGCCTTTGCTTGACTTTCCCAAAATCATCACTCATCACTTGATGATGCTTATAATATTAAGTAAAAAAAGAGTACCTCATAAATGGTTCTTCAACTTTTCCAATATCATCACTCTTAATTTCGGCTTCACCATTGTCCATCTCTAGGAAATTATATACAGTTTCTTCCTCCCTGCATTTCGAATTTGTAGTTATTGATAACCCTAGAAATCGCAACATATACACTGAATGTTTGCACATAAACAATGAAAAGTTATACCTGTCTGAAGATGCCAGTCCAGGCAGTACACCAGTTACAACTAAAACATCTGTGCCACCCTCCAACAAAGAACTTTGTTGTTCCTCCCTGCAGTTTGCATTACCAGTTATTGTCAACTGCTCGCTAGAAGAATATTACAATGATAAAAAATTTAGGAAAACGTTCTAAGTTGTAGGCAAAACGCTTTGTAGGGAAATTTTATGGGGCAAACAACGTGGGCATAATGTTTAATTAAGAAAATTTGTAGCTAGGTTGTCTGACCCTGCAGACACTTTGCAGACAATTATGATCTACAGACTGAATTCGAGGTTCTAGCGTGTGTCAGAGAAACTGGAATGGTAACTTTGGCATTCAACCAAATGGAGTATAAGAAAAGTTGATACCAAAAATTACAAATTCTTAACAGATCCAATTAATGCAGAAAGCGAAATGTATCGTGATCGACCGTACCGCAGTTGTTTAAAACTTAATGCTTTTTCTTGAGGCGTCTGGAAACTGAACTCAGTTGGTCTGCTATTCCATTCGCTATTCCTTCCCAAACATTTGCCAGCGAACGATCTGCAAATTGACAAAACTAGTTCATCAGTTTAATCTAAAGTAAAAGAAAAAAGGGAAATGGAATTGCAAGGGGAAGGATTTCAAACAAAACCGGCAACAGATGTCCACTGCTCCTTTGTCCTTGACTCCTTTAACAACAGCTAAAGCTTTTCCATCTCCGATACTCTGAAGCTTGAAAGTTGTCTGAACGTATTCGAGAAAATGATCGAGATCCAATTCCAGCCCGATGCACTGTCCACCCATGTAAACTTGATAGGACACTTTTTCTGATTTACGCGGGTGATGACTCAGAAAATTGCGGATTTTTGTCGTGTTAATCATCTGGCTTCCGTGGGGCTTAATGCTGCGAATCGGGTAACAATCTTTAGCATCTACGAAATCGACCTGCACATCGGAAGAATTAAGAAGACGGCCTCGGAGAGGAAAAGCATCCTCCATGGCGGATACTCAACTTTGGGACGCTAGTGAACGGTAGCGAGAGCAGAAATTCTTGAGAAGCTCAAGCAAATGCGGAAGGAAAATCCAACTCTCCAGTGACACGTTAGAAACCAGACGTGCAAATTCTTGCATTACACATAATATCCCTTTTAACTAGCTGCATTTTTGGGTACCTACCAATTTCACCCTTAAAATTAAAAAGGGATTACTTTAGTCATTCTTCTTCTTTTATTTATTTATTATTTTTTTCCCTTCACACATAGTGTAGCTTTAAGAATGTGCTTGACACGTGATTTGAGACCAAAATTTTAATACTACAAGATTATCTTATTAGTAAAATTAAGAGTTGTGATGTAGGCAGAAGCGTGAATGAATTAAAGGGTTCAAATGCAATTCGTTGATTCTGCAAATACTCAAATTGTAGATGACCAACCAGTGGCCTAAGAGACGAAATTCTACATCAAGATTTGTGGGTGAATCTTCTCGACCCCCCAAGAGAATGATGGAGGAATATTCTAGAAGGCCCATCACATATTTATTTTGTTTTAAGTCAGCTCATTAGTATAGTGTTAGGCTTTTATTTTCTTATTTAAGTCGTTATTTATATTATTAGAAGTGGGAGATTTGATTATAAACTTATAACATGGAGATATTTCTCAATTATTCCAAATATTCTATATGACGAATCAACGAATTACAATTAAACTATTCACAGAATCAATGAATTGTATTTAAATCATTTTATTTGTTCAGGCTTCCTCTGCATCAAATTGACATTTAGATTTATGCATTACACCTAATTTATTGTTAAATTTGAGTCTTTGAACACATATGTGAGTTTTTTAATTGGTCAAGAGTATCATATTTTTAATATTCTTAGAGTATTAGAATTTTTTTCATGATTTGATCTCAATAGTGCATACAAATAATTTAGATTAAGTATTATTATTAAATTAAGAATTTTGAAGAAAGTAAATGACAAGTGAAATGAAAAGATCGTTTTCTTGATAGCATTGACCCAAATAAGAATGTAAAATAATTAAGACTTAATTATTTAACTTTAGTTTGAAATGGAAAAGAAAATTAAATAAAATAAATTGTGAGGTAGAGGGACTAAGTTTGGGCCATAATAGAAATTTATAAATAGAATTTGGACTCAATTAATATGAAAAAGTGGGTTCCTAGTGAAATATGCTTTAAAAAAAACATCTATATTGACTAATAAAACTGTCATAAACAAACTCAAGATGTGTGGACAAAAAGGTTAATTTTAAACTTTATTATAAATTTAATACTAATGAGGTGCCACCACAGAAACACCAGTTGATTAAAAACTGGGGTCATATTGGGCTGTGGAATGAAGGAATTATTATTGGGCTCCATATTCTAGCTGGGTAGCCCATTAAACCGATTATATGTGGCCCAAGTACTATTTCTATAACTGAATTTGGGTAAATTTCATATATGGTCCCAATTTTTGCATTTATATCCATTGGGTCTCTATTCTTTTCTTTTGATGCTTTGAGTCCTCAATCATTGATAAATAAGCACATAGGGTCCTTATGCCCATGAAAATGACCTTTATACTCTCAATCTTTAAATGAAAAAATATCTAAAGTGAAAATAAATAAAAACTAAAAAATTGTTTCCTTCCCAACCAATTTATCCACCTAATCCGATGAGAATGGAAAATGATAGAAACTTTTCACAACCTTAGGGAAGAAATTTGAGTGATCAGCAAGCATGATACCATGAGAAGTTGAACAATAGCAGAATACTTATATCACGCCCCAATTTGTTCGTATTCCGTGATAAGTTTCTGCCATTTTCCATTTTGGCTGGGTGGGGTGGATGGAAAGAAATTATTTTCTTAGTTTTAATTTAAAGGGTGAGGTCATTTTTAACTAGCAAAGTGGAGCAGCTCGGTATGATTTTTAAAAGGATTAACGGTAAATTTCACAAAAAGTTCCCTGACCTTTGCAAAATATAGCAATTTCATCCCTAGCATTTTTTTTCAACCTTTGAAATCCTGGACCTTTCAAAAATTCTCACAGAAGGTTCCTATAGATGGAATCCATCTATTTTGACTGTGCAAGGTAAAAGAATGACTATTTTACCCTTCATATGAAATTAAATTTAGAATAAAAGAAGAAAATTCTTTTTTAAATAAAGAAAAATAATAAAAAATATCACCCATCGCTCGAGGCTGGCGGCATCTAACTCATAATTTATGATGGGTGATATATCACATAAAGCATTATATATACACACATGGGCATCCTTAATCATCTTCTTATTCACCAGCCAAATCAAACTCTCTAATAGAAAAATTGTTTGAATTTTGGCAAATCACAGTAAAAGAAATGAATGATGAAGGGAGAGAAAATGAATCTCTCACTGTTGATAAATTACTTATAATAGAAAATATTTATTATTTTTTCTTTTATTAAGAAAACCATTTCATTGTTTTTATTTCTTGTCTAATTAGAGAGGTAAAAAAGTCATTTTATTTCCCTTTAAGTCTAAACGGATGGATTCTATTCATAGGGACTTTATGTGAGAATATTTGAAACGTTATGGACTCTAGAGGTTGAAAAAAGGTTAAAGATGAAATTGCTACGTTTTGTAAAGGTTAGGGACCTTTTGTGAAATTTAACCAAAGATTAAACTACTCTGCTAAAATGGATGACAAAATGAGTGGTAAAGAGGTGATGCGGTTTACATGATGATTACCACTGAATTAAATGTTACATGATGTGTTGAAAAAGATGATCCTAACATATGTATCTTTGTAAAATTTTTTGTACGCTTTTTTAGTGTAATCCTTTTAAAGAGTCAAAAGTTGTTGAAATAGTAATTGACTCTAAAACTCTAATTATCTTTTCCTTTACCTTCTAAGGTTTCTAGTTCTGTTACCATTGCCGTGTGGGCAAATAACTCCACAAGGCTCTTGTGTTTCTAATAGAAGAGGAGTAAACTGATCTATTAGGTGATCACTATATCTTTAGTTGACATTTAATATTTACACATTTAATTGAACTTGTATCATTTAATATTACAGCATTATACCGTGCAAACGGGTGATCATAAATCACAAGATCACATTCGACTTATTTGCACACGCTAGCTTTACAAGATTACGAGAGGAAAATCAAAAGAATGCTTACCCTGACTGTGGAACTGGACGGGCCAAACTTTCATAGCCAAAACTTCTCCAAATGCAGTAGTTATGATTCTCACCATTTTGGTTTCTCTCGGCTATCTGCAATTGCTAACTGGAATTTCTCCAGTTTTTGAGAAATCATTGGTGTGAAAACTTTTTGGCACCTTCGGGTGCCAATATGCCACCCCTCCATCCCAGATAACTGAGGGTGCCAGAATGCTGCTGAGGCATTAAGTATCTGGAATGTGCCCCAAACACAAGTTTTGTGGTCGACCTTAGGAGTAGATGAAAAGTTCATATGGAGATGTAGCTATAAAAGAAGATCAGAGATCAGAAACAAAACCTGATTTCGCAGAACAAATGGATCATTTGGACTATATAAAGTTTCTATTCACTTTTTAATTTGATATAATCATGGCCGCCATGTTTATTGCAATAATTGGACATTAAAGTCAATGGTTAGGTATTGGTGAGAATAATGCATGATTGAACCTAAATAAAATGCTAGTTGCTAAGTTGTATTAGATGGACACGAGCGAGCCGCTTAATAGCCCGTGATCTTGGCTTATACTAGTCTAGGAATATAGGATCCTTCCTTTACTAATTAATGAATAATGTTATATGTAATTAACATCAATACTGTTTAGAACCAAGTAATTAATGAATATAAGTGAGCCATTTAATTTAATTCATTAGTTAAATTATGTTATGTGGTACAGTGTTGAACACTGGTGGTAATAACATAGTAATATTTATGAATTGGACAAAAATAAAATCATTTGGTTTCAATTTCTGACCACTTCATTAATGATATGATTTCCGTACGATTAAAATAAAATAATGTCCTCCTCATCATTTGCGCAACCTATAAAAACCTAACATCTAGAATGAATTTTATCATCACGCAAGTTTAATTCACAAATATATATAGTTAATGATTGCAAGCTGTGTTTGTTGCATGATAAAATGTTTTATCTACTAGACTTGTCTAGTTAAATAATATACACACAGATATTATATATATCTATTGTTTACTGTGGGTACTGTAAAAAAATGCCAACTGTCAATGATTTAATCATTTAACTGGAAAAATGTTCTAAATTATTGAGCACTTAATTAGCAAACGTGTCTTAATATATACATGCAATATGATTGTTTATATATATGTTGAGCTCACAAGGGATAGATTTAATTAATGATTTTCTTTTCCAGGTACAAGAGTAATCTCCATAATAAGTTGCACAAATGCATATAGATTTGCATAATAATAATAAAGCGCCCCCCAAAAAATAAAAAATACAAACCAACATAAATGCTGAAAAAACCCATATATATATATATATATATACAATAACTGTTAGTGGGATTCAGATCACAAGGCCCCAGTGTAGTATACTGAGATTAATTAATTGATTAGTTGGGGCTAATAATTAGTAGACATGTGAGAATTAGGCACTTGACTATCTACTTCTTTTAACTAGAAGAAATAATTGATTCATCAGGTTATGCTTATACACGGAGATCGAGAAATTCTCTTACGGAAAAAAAAAGAAGGAAAAGAGAAGAAATTACAAATGTAAGTCTGTCTACGCAGCACAAAAATTATCTCGATCGAGCCCCGATCGAATGCCTTACAAAATCATGTAAAGTTTTCGTATCAACGCTCGAACAAAACAAACTATTAACAAGGAAAACAAGAAAAGGAAGATATAATCATAAGATTGCATGTCTACAGACCGTGAAGGGTAAGACTTAAGATCATAGTTCTTCTTTTCCCTTAGCCGGTAAAAGTCGGAATTTCTCCTGCCTAGCTCCACTGGCTTGACTCCGTTAAAATCACGCTTGCTCATCTCGACCGGCTTATGCATTGAACCAAATGAATTGTCCGATGCGTTATTCTTTCTGCAACTGTCGCAATTTATATTCTTTTCTGATAAGAAATTGTTGTCATGGGATAGTATTATAGAATAAATAACCAATGTATATAATAAGTCCCTTGAACTACTCTTTTTAATAAGCTTGACTTTTTAAGATAGAATTTTGATTTTTAATCAGATAGATTGCTCTAGCGAGCAGTCAATCTGATGAAGATCCAAATGAACACATAAATCTTAATATTGGGTTTGGATCTAATGAGTTATTATCTTGTGGGAGCATGTCAAGAGATAAATCCCATATTGAAAGAGTAAATAACAAATATATAAGCTTATTGGGACACTACTCTTAATAAAGTTAACCTTTTAAAAATAAAAGAAGTCCAGGTCTTAATAGAATGTATCTAAATGATAGCTGCATGGCTTGGGACAATGTAATGAGTGTTATGACTAGCATTTACACAATCTATGGGACTCACTAGTTAGATGGGAAGTTTAGATAAAGTATTACTTCATGTCTCGCAAAACTATTAATATATATACCGTAATGTGGTGAAATTATACTGTTATGTCACCAAACGACTGGAAGGAAGAAGAAGAGGATATTTGAAGATTGAAATTTTGTAGAATAAATACACATACCCGTTTAGGAAACAAAAACCCTGTTAAACTTGGTGATAAAAGAACATGGGATGGAGCATATTTGGTCGTCCATGGACTGATGGATGAACGTGCTCACACACAGCTGTGTAACTTATATCTCGTTATATATATAATACAAACAGAAACAAGTCTTTTATAAAAATATCCCTATTTTCTATGGAGTCAGATAAGGCTCTTTATGAGAGCTTGAGTATCAATCGCAAAACTTCCACATGTATGAAACCACATGTAATTTTCTATCTTGATTGCTTGTAATAACAGTAGTACCCCTAATCATAATAGTAATAATAATCGCGCTCCATATTACGGAGCCCTATTTGACCTCATAGAAAACCTGTAAAGATGTCTTGCCATCTTTTGTTGATTCTTTCCCTCTAAATAGACACACGAGAGAGAGTTCAAGTGAAACATCATCAGTACCTGCTGGCCGAGGAGCGGTAAGAAAGACTTCCTCCTATCCGAAGCATTATTCCCCAGAAATATGTAAGAGCTCGAAAGGCCTACTACTGACCTTATAAACGCGTTTCCATTTTCATTTCGATGCAATCTAGTTTGCCCCAGTTATTACTCGGAAATAGCTTAGCTTGAACGCGTTGATGCAGAAAACACGGGTGATAAGAAAAGCTCCATCGATGAGAGTTTGACTCTGTTTCTCTTCTTCACGTTCTACACAGTTGGAATTTAAACAAGAATGGGCCAGTCGACGTAAACAACAAATATTGTTTATTTATTTTTGAAAAAGAAAGGCAATAACTTATCCAAGTGACGGTAATTTTTATCTGAATTATTTAACCGGGAACTCATCGTTGCAATTATTGTGAAATTCAAAAACTTGATTGGGCCTCACACATCGGCGAGGCCATGGCTAACCAGCCGGCGTGCAAACAATAATCCTTAGAGTATATTAGATTATTAAATCGTGATTTAGCTGTTTTCTATCGGTTTTCAGATTTTATATAAGAGTTCGATTTCACTTCATAAAATTCACTAAGTACATGTTCTGTAAATAGTGTATTCCGTAAATTAAAGCCTCGAAAAATTACGAAATTTAGAAGAAAGGTAGTAGGTCCATCTAATAAGCAATGATTGCATGTATACCCCCGTGATGATCAATTATACGTCTAAGGGTGCATATATAAAAGATGGAAAATGTATTGGATATGAAACTTTTCTGACAAAAATTTGGCATGTTAACATAGCATCTTACAAAATTTGATCTTGACTAAAACATGCCATCACGCTATAATATGTCCATTTGAAAATTTAAAAACCCATATTTTCCTCTCTTTTGTTCAAAATAGTTTTTATTTTTCATTTTTTTCAAAAGGAGGATTACAGGGGCTGGGAATTGAACACGGTCGAGGGTGTGAAAAACTCACTGGGATGCCATTAGATCATATAAGACTTTTGTTCACAATAGTTAATTACTACATCTTGCTCTACAATTTACTCACCAGAAACATTAGTTTAAATAAAATTACCTACACATAATTATTAATTAGACACAGCCAGAATTAGGTTTGCGTGCAATAAGAAAATTGCATAGTTAGGGGTTTCATCTAAAATATCACTTTCAAAAATCAAGTTTTTAAATGATATATGGGTGTGATTCACGCTTGGATACCCTTAATTAGTCTATGGCCATTGAAAGTATATGTAAACAATTCACGTATAATTGCTCGAAGACATAGGCCGTACGTATGCACAGAGCTCAGTTTGGCTCCATTTCTGATGCCACTTGAGGGAAAGATCCTAGAAACTTAGCTGCAAATGGCGTGTAATTAAGTGGAACCTCATTTTGAGTTCCAAAAATAAATACTAGTACAACAGAATAGACTAAAAAAAAAAAGAGAATACACGTCAGTTTGTTCAAAAAGCAACGTGTAAAGAAAAGACGGTGACATTTTTGAAAATTTCAGCTAAACAATAAGTGTCGGTTCCTGACGCCCATTATTTTTAAATTCAAATTTCATTTGAAATTTGTAGTGCAAGTATTTTTTTTTTTTTGGTACTTAGTGCAAGGGGCGGCAACTTTTGGGAATGGGCGTCGATTCCTCTATAGGAACCAACGCCTATAGTAGTTCATTTTTCTATAAAATCCCCTCTTTTACAAGAGGTGTTATTGATTCCTCCAAAACTCTCAACTCTCAACTCTCAACTCTCAACTCTCAAAACTCTCAACTCTGTTTATGTTTTCTCCATGGAAATTACTACTTCTTCTTCCTCCTCCTTTATCTCTATGAAAATGAAAGCTGTACTAGAAACTTTCATTCTACTAGACTGGTGAGGAGAAGGGTGCCGGTGGTGAGGAGAATCCCAGCAACAAAATTGATCAGCGGTTGATTTGTTCAGCTAGAACTATCATGAGAAGTTCAAGTTGGAGAAACAAGCTAGAAGTGTGTGATTTACTGTGAAATGTTTTGTCATTATCTTTAAAGTTTAGCTTCCTTTGAAGATGAATCAGAAATGAAATATTCTAGAAGTGTGTAATTTAGATACTAAATATATTTTCTTTAGAGCCATTATTTCGTGTTTTTTAAGTCTAAGCTTACTAAACATTTTCTATTTTTCTTACGCATCCTATTTATTTCACTGATAAAATTATTGGAACAACTCATTCAGAAGAATAAGTGTGTTTATTATTCTTGCTGAAATTCTATGACCCAAAAAAAAAAAGAATAGATGTCGGTTGTTACTGTACAACTGATGCCTAAAGTTAAGAATAGGTGTCGATTGTACATTAATAACAACTGATGCCTATTTTTTATTTGATTTAATTTTTTTTAAGTAGACTTTAGGCGTCGGCCAGCATCCGACGCGTATACCTTGAGAATGGAATTCTTCTGCATATACATCTACGTCACAACCGACACGTATTCATTATTACAGCTGTCGCTATTATGCTTTTTTTGTAGTAGTGTATATAACTATTTGAATTTTGAAATGTGGTATAGGTTGGTACTTGGTTGTTATGTGTGTAACTTGAGATTATAAATATACCAGCCGAAGGTCAAAGTCTTTAATTAACATATATATGGCAATGTTGAAAATAATGGAACATTTACATTATGCATAGACTCATCACTGTTGAATTGCAAACCAGAAGTATTTATAGTGAAAAATATCGAGTTCTATTCAATCGCCGTGTTCAAAGGCATATAAAATTTGATGTGGTAGGTTGGTTTTTGTGTTACAAAAGAATATCTATTTATGAAGTTTTATTTTATAAAGATTTGATTTGTAGTTTTGAAAATAAATTCTGAGGTGTTCCCACTCTAATACTTTCATTTGCTTACCCATGCAAATGGCCAATGAAATTTAAAAAACATTTATTCCTAGAAAAATGATCACCAAATTTATTTAATAGTAGAAGAAGCATCATAAGAAGTACCGAGAACGTCTCTTCAAGAAATTCTCTTAATTTTAAGGTATATAATAAGTAGCAATGCGGCATGTGCCTGTTATAATTTGTTAATCCTACCCATCTCTTCTCCTCTTTCTCTCTCAAATGACACAAACAATGGCTCCTCAAGCCGAGAAAGAACTCAAGAACAAAGGAAAAGATGGAGAGGAAGAGAAACTGAGGAGAAGAAAGAAGAAAAAGTTCCTGATCTTTGAAAGGAGGCTTTCCAACTAGCAAATTACTACTTTGTCTTTCAAGTGGTTATTTTTACTTAGTTTATAGTACCCCAACAAAGCACAAATGTGAATACCGTTTGTTCCCATTCTTGCTTTCTCTCATTGCGGGTATTCTAAATTTGTCTGCTTTGTGGGCGATTGCGGTGAAATACAAAAGAATATTAGACGAAAGGGACAAAAAATTGTTTCCCAACATCGAACCAACATCCAGCAAATATGCAAGAGATTGGCGTTATTTTTATGCAGGAGCTTGCATGGTCCTCTTCATAGGGTTTCTTATTGTAACAATTATCGGAAGCTGGAAGATTCCTTGTAAGGTAGAAGATATTCCAAAGAATTGTGTCAAGCTATGTGAGGGAGAAAAGTGTGTAAAAATTTGCCAATAGACCTTGTTTGCATTGTTGTTTATATCAACCCGTTGCTGGTTGGTATTAATTATTATCATTTTTAATTTATCAACCTTTGTTGTTTTTATGTATTCTATGTAATGTTTTGAAAGATCCATTAATCCCAAGTGTGACGAATGTATATCAATATCCCTGCCCGTACCGTTTCCAAGGTTTCTGTTGGTGATTAATAAGCTTGACCTAACCCCAATTCCCATTAGTTCCCCCGAAATTTTAACTGCTGGGTGAAAGAAATAAATTAATGTGGAGATATATAGAGAGAGAATAATAAAACAAACCCTATACTAGTTGACTTTAAAAACGATTGTAGCTCTAGCAATAGAATAATGAATTATTTTGGCCCAAAATGTGGACATATAACGATGACAAATTAAAAGGTGTATAAATTTACTTTATTATCCATATTGATATTTTTTCTCTCATGTGTTGGTGTGTAGACTATGAAGTACGGAAACTTCTAAACGGCAAGAGTTTTGTGTCGGAAACATTTCTGAAACTGAAACTCATTGGAAACTCTTTGAAAACGTTTCGGAAACTTAATTTTACGTTAAATAAGTTTCCTATTTTTCAAAAATTTTTGAAACTCTAAGGAAACTCAAAAGAAACTTTTAGGAAACGCTTGCTTAAATTTTTACAACGATTTAACAAAAATAAAATCTTAATTATAATTAACTAAAAGTTAATTTATAATTAACTTAAATATTTATGAGTTTTAGGTAGAAACTAATTTAAATCTAACTTTATATAAACTTATAATAACTTCAATTTGTGATCTTGTGATTGCTATTAAACCAAAGAAAAATTAAAGAATATTCCTCTCCTTTTGTTATTAATTTGTGAATTATGAGTTATTTCAATATAAACATGATTTTATGTTAAAAGTTTAGTTTAGATTGGGTTGAATTTCATTATTTCAATTATTTAATTAATATTTAATAGTATTTTGAAGTTAAATATTAAAATTATTAAATTATTTAATATTTGTAATAACATTCCACTGCATTTTGTGTCCTGCATTTTCTAAAAATAATGTTTTCCTATTTCGTCCAGTCTCTGTTTCAATTTCCACGCAACCTAGTGTGTAGGGATATTAAGGTAATTTTAAACCCCTTTTGTCAACATTTTTTGTTTTTCTATAATAATTAATGTTAATATTTTCTGTGGTCAGTGCTCGGTTAGGAATCTCTATAGGAATATTGCTGAATTTAATCATTAATTTACACTACAACAAATAGCACCAATCGGGGCGACTCTTATAGCAACGACGGTGATGTCGCTTCTAAAAGGCAGGTCTATAGTAACGACATTGAAAATCGCTTCTATATGACAAACGGACTACAGAGGCGACCTATTGTCGTCACAATAAGTGAAATTGTCGCTACGATAGGTTGGCCTATAGAGGCAAACGTTAATCGCTCTTATACATATCAAATATCGTCCCAATATGCGAGGGTAGAATCGTCATTTTGCAACTATATATTTCCACCACGTTCTAAACATAGATAGAAACAAAATCCCTAGATTTTTTTCCCTTGCTCACCTGACCGTCGTAGTTCACCAAC